>APFE030003330.1:87070-140005 GCA_000404065.3 Pinus taeda
CGGTTTTATTGCCATTTTTTTAAAATGTTGAAAATTGACCCTAAAAAAAAGTCATCATTCCAGTATCAACATTTTTCATTTTCAGGGTGTTTTTTGCACAATTTTTCCACAAAAAAATCGTTTTCACTGCCATTTTTAAAACATGTTCAAAATTGACCCTAAAAAAAAAATCATTGTTCCAGTATACACACTTTTCATTTTTAGCACTATTTTTCATGTTTTTTCGAGGTTTTTGGGCTAGAGTTCTCGTTTTGAGTTTATAGTTCATGTTTCAAAGTTTACATTGTTTAATATTTCTTAAGCTTGTAATGTACTTCATCTCTATCCTAATTCAATTCTATGATCTGATTTATTCTTCGAGAGAAGTCATCAGTCTCTTCATTTGAATCTTGCAAAAACTTTAAAACAGGGAAAGCTAAATGTGTGGGAAATATTGCTTCTTTTCCATAAACAAGCTGAAAAGGGGATTTACCTATTGATCTTTTGGGTGCATAAATAAGATGATTATCCCAACTCCTTTTATGATCCTCCAATGTTTTCCTTATTACTTTAACCAAAATTTTATTTGAGGACTATGCCAGTCCATTTCCCTGTGGATAATATGGTGTAGAATGATGCAACAAGATCTGATATTTCTAATAGAACTCAATCATCTTAGTACTATTGAATGCTTGTGCATTGTCTGTCACTATTTGCGGGGGGAATCCAAATCTAGAGAATATATATTCTTCAATAAACTTGATAACAACAATATCAATTGCATTTCTTATTGGAATGAATTCTACTCACTTGTTAAAGTATTCTATGGCAGCCAATCTCCATCTGTGTTGATTGTTTGATGGATGATGAATTTCACCAATGAAATCCAATCCCCATTGAAGGAATGGTGCTTAGATTAAGACTGGAACCAATGGAAGAGTTGCTAATCTTTGCTTACTAGCAAACATTTGAAATTGTGTACAGCTCCTAACCTTTGCTCCCGCCTGTGCAAAAATATTTTGCCAATAAAACCCTGCCTTTAAGATCTTGTATGTTGTGGCCCTCCAAGCATAGTGGCCTCCACAAATTCCTACATGAAATCCATCAATGATCCCTTATGTTTCATTCTCTGTTAGGAAAAGTAGAAGGATATTAAGAGGATACTTCCAGTACAAATTTGCATTCACAATATAGTACTTAACATCTTTCAATTTTAGTGTTATACATTGATTTCTACTAAATTCGGTTGGACATTCGAATTCTCTAAGAAAGTTCACAATGTCAAAGTACCAATCTGATAACAAAAAAATTTCATCAACGTGAATCAAAATTGTATGTTCTGATGCAAAAGGTTCTTGTGGATTCTCCTGTGTGGGGATTTCAGAAGGTTCTTGTGGATTCTTCTTAGTTGGGCTCTCAGAAGGTTCTTGTGGATTGTCCTATATAGGGGTTGCAGAAGGTTCTTGTGTATTCCTCTTAGTTGGCATGTCAAAAACATAATTTATTCCTAATATCTTGCAATTGAATTCAACAAGGAGCTCAACCAGGCCTTGACCTTTTATCAGTTTGGTTATCTTGATGATAAGATCATACTCTAAAATTATAGTTATCCATCTCCCTCTCCTTCCATCAGTGTCAGGCTGAGTCAGAACAGTTTTGACATCACTATTAGGTATGTAGGCAATGATAGAAGAGTGGAGGAGATAGAATCTAAAGGATTTCAGAGCTTGAACTAAAGAATAGGCTTGTTTTTCAATGATGTAGTACTTTAGCTCAACATCTCTCATGACCTTGCTAAAAAAGGCAATGGATTGGTCATCTCCATCTTTGTTCCTTTATAAAAGAACAACAACTAATGTGGTTTCAGAAGCAAAATAAAAGACACTGAAAGGTTGGGAGTAATCTGGACTGGCTAAGATGGGAGCTTTTGTAATGACCTATTTAATCTAATCAAATGCATACCTAGCAAGAAAAGTCCATTTGATTTCATGATTCTTTTTCAGCATATCAATTATTTCCTTAACTATTTCTACATAGTTAGGGATAAATCTTCTTAAAAAATTAATTTTGCCAAGGAAAGCTTAAACTTCCTTTGTGTTCCTTAGTATGAGTGCCTGAATTGCTGAGGCTCTTTTAGGATCAATGAATACTCCTTATTTGGAAATAATGTGGCCGAGCAGTTTTCCTTCTTGTAGTGCGAACAAAGGTTTCTTGGGATTAAGAGAAAATCCCAAATTTTCTGCACCTGTCAAAAACCTTTCTCAAATGGTTCAAATGTTTTTCATCAGAATTGGAAAAAACAGTTAAATCATATAAATAAATAACAAGAAATTTTTTGATCTTACCCACAAATGCAAGGTCCATAGCACGTTGAAATGTGGCTCCAACATTAGTTAACCCAAAAGGCATCCGATTATACATAAATGTGCCCCATGGAGTTGTAAATGCATTTTTTTTCTCTATCTTCTGGACTAAGCATAATCTAATTATATCCGGAGAAATGATCTAACATGGAAATTCTCTCGCTCCTGAAACTTTCTGAAGTAATTGATCCATCTTAGGTAATGGATAATTGTCCTTCAAGGAAGATTTATTCAAATTCCTAAAATCCACACATAATCTAATTTCACCATTCTTTTTTCTCTCTGGAACTAGATTGGCTATCCAATCTTAGTATCTTAAAAGAAGTATTATTTCAGCATCCAGTAGCTTCTTTAGTTCTTTTTCAATTACAGGAAGAATTACAAGATTAATTCTTCTCATTTTTTGTTTGAAAGGTTTTGCCTCTGGTTTTAATGGAATTTTGTGTTCAATAAGAGATGTATCATATGTTTTTAATTCACTATAAGACTGGGCAAAAACATCTTTGTAAGCTTTAAGGAGGGCAAAATATTTATCTTTAACCTCTATTGACAAGGATGTAGAAATTTTAACGTTTTTGATCTCTTCAGAACTTCCAATATTATAAATTTCAATATTTTCATCAGGTGAATTAGAAAGTGGATTTTTGGGGACATCATTATGATCAAAGAGCTTCCCAAGAGGGATTAACCCTTTTGTAATAAAAATGTTTGAGAGTTGGATAATTTTATGATCATCAATTGTAGAATCAAATTGTGGTGTTTGATTTTCATTGTCAATTTCAAGATTATCAAGTGGTTCTTCCTCAACTTGCATGTTTGAAAATCAATCTATGACTTGCAAAAAGTATTTTAGTTGCTCGTCATCATAAAATTTTTTCCAATACTCAAGATTGTCAAGAATAGATGGTCTATACTTGACTTGAATCTGATACTAGATAAGCATCTTATCATGGATTTTAAACAAACTTGTAGAGACATCCAAGGAATCTGCATGCATGTTTTGATCTCTAGGAATATAAGTAATATTAAATGCTGAAAAAAAATTCATTTGAATCCCAAACTTCATTCATATAAGATCTCAATCTTAGGTGCTTGGTTTGACATTGATTCCTAACTTGTCTAACAATAAGTTCAGAATCATTGTATACACTTAAGTTCTGCACCTTAAAATTTCTTGATAACTCCAATCCTAGCAAAAAAGCTCCATCTCTGCTACATTATTGGTTACATCGAATTCAAGTTTGTATGATTGGGTAATATTTTGTTTATCTAGAGAAATTAATACAATTCCAGCTCCTACTCCTTCCTTTGAGCAAGAACCATCAAAGTACATTTTCCAAATATTAGTTTCAATGGTTTTAGGTTGATCAACAATATCTTCAATAGTTAGCTGAGTATTTTGTGAATTATTTACAATAGTTCAAGACACCCAAAGTCTTAGTCAACATAATAAATAGGATGATTCCTAACCTGATCAACTCTCCAAACAATGTTCATAAATCTGACCTCTCTATATAGCCTGAGATGCTCACCCCCATAAACTGGAATAGTGGCATAAGACATATCCATTTGTATGCTCCCTCCTAGTTTAGCACAGCAAGATCTTGACAGTAGCGTGCCAAATTTTGGAGGAATGTCAGTGACTACTATGTCCAAAACCACACTTTTGACAGGGATTTGAGCTAAGGTTACCACCAAATATTTAATGAGTCCAAGACAAGGAAATTTTTTGGAGTCAAAAGTGTAAAGATCATGGTAAGTTATAGTGACTTCTACTTGCAATTGGTACATGATCACTTTAGGCATTAGATTATGGGAAGCCCCAGAATCTAGCATATAGTTATATAGAAGGAAATCATGAATTTTCAGAGTCACATAAAAGGGTGATACATTCTCATCTATCATGTCAGAACTAGGACCAAAAACTACTGAGGGTTTTTCGTCCTACAGACTTATCACATCCCCTTTAGCGTCCACACTGGATGACTGAATCCATTTTGAAACTTGGTTCTTATACCCTTGATTTTTTGACAGTTTAGCTAGGGGAATGGGTATTCTAATCCTTTCTAGTTCTCTTTCAACATTGAAGGTTGTCAAAATAGTTTTATCAATTTGACTTGTTTCGCCTATTTGATTTAATGGTTGAATCATATTTGTCTTGGTTTCAATAGATTTTATCTGAGGTTCATTTTCAATGGGAATTTTTAGAGGTCTACCAGGCCCAACCCTAGGTCTAAGATCATATCTTCTATTTAATTCACCAATTAGGAATTCAGAGAAAGCCTGGTATTTATAAATTTGACTGTCTTCTTGATTTTGGGAAGACTGATTTGAAGGGTGAGAAACAATAACATTATGTACAGATGTAGAATCAAAATTATTTATATCTTCGGAAATTAGAGGACCAATATCATCTGGTTATTGGTCATCAATCATCAAAGGAGGTTGAATTTGTTGATCAGTGTTAGGCCTCTATAAAACTTGAGTTTGAGGGGCTCTTCTAAATTGATTTTATGTTCTAACAACAGTTTGTTGTATGGTTCTATGCTGAGTTTCAATCTTAGAAATCCTATTAGATAGGTTTCTAAGTAATGATGTTATCTCATCTGTTTTTTTATCATCATTTTTGGAATTTGAGGAAGATCCTTCCTCCTTAGCCTTCATTTTCGTTTCAACCTTTTCAGCCTTGGCTTTAAGTTTAGATGAAGTTGATCTGTTAGCCTCAACTTCTATAGCATTAGTTTGCATATCCTGAAGGGTAGGAGATATTCTTTCCCTTAGCATGACTGCAAAGTCATCATCAAAGGCTTTGGAAAACCTAACTTTTGTTGTTGCAACAAAAGGTTTACAATCAGGAGGCATTTTGTGGTAGATTTTATTGAATCGTTTAATGAAATCTGCCATAGGTTCTCCATGGTTCCTTTTAAGCTCTTCAAACTCAGTAAGGAAGTTAACTGCATCCTTTTTTACACCTCACTGATTCTTAAAAATAAATGTTAAATCATTCCAGGATTGAATTGAATCAACCCTCAGTTGCCTAAACTATATCCTAACATTTCCCTCTAAAGAATAAACAAATAAACGCATGTATACATCCTCATGCTCTATATTCATATTATCTGCAAAATCTAGGAATGCAACTAGATGATCTTCTACAGTCAGGCCAGTTTCACCATTAAACTTGGGCATGTGTTTCAAATATCCATAAGGAAAATTGTTTAGTTGGTTGGGAAGATGTAGGGCAGCATATCTAGCTTGAATTATAAGTTGAAATGCCATATCTAAAGATGAGGAAGAGAATTATTCAGTAGAAGAGGTAGGAGATGATGTAGTGGAGGATGATGAAGTAGGTGGTGAAGCAGTGGGTGAAGATGGAGGTGTAAAAGTGCGAGGAGGAGAATGGGAAAGTGGAGGGTATCTAAAAGTTTTTCAAAGGTGTTTTTATTACTAACTTTTGAACCTTTGTTTCAACCTACTCTTTACTTTCAAACAGTGGATTTGAATATATAGAGAAGGTTTCTTCAGGTTGGGCAGAAGTGGATGGGAATGTATAATGAGTGGGGGAGATAAAATCAGTGGGTTTTAGCTCCAGTAAATGTACATCTAGTTCTTCCTCTGACTTGGGAGAATTTGAAAATATTTCAGGAATTTTGTAAGATTCCAAATATTAGGCTAAGAAAGCTTATTGCAGATCAACTCCTTTAGATAAAAGTTCTAAAACCCTAGTTGTTAGATGAGCCAAATCTAATTGGGATGGAACAAAGCTAAAGGGATCAGAAGCTGGAATATCTTTAGGTTGCAATGGTATAGAAGAAGAAGCAAAAGCTTCAAGTCTCCTTCTAAACAAGGCATCTCTCACCATTCTCTCAGGATCAGATAAAAGAGATATAATTTGAGAGTTAGAGTGTGATCTGGTATGTTTTGAAGGAGCCATCTTGGTCAAGTGGAGTCACCAGGTGAATGATTTTTAACCTACAATTTCTTTATTCACATTAAAGAAAAAAAATCATTGTCTGAGGGAAAATAATTCAATTTTCATTCCCCGACAACGATGTCAGGTTGATGTTGCCCTCTGAGACGACTCTAGGTTAGTTATTCATGCCAGAGCATCTAAAATATTTTGTTGGTTTTAAATTTTATGGATGACCAATGATGTGGATTATTGAAAACAGGTGCTTAAGCCTTAACAATTACTAAGCTAGATGAAAGGGTTGCTAAGTGAATGAATACCAGAATATGTGGTGGTATAACTTGCTAAATATTCAAACAAAATATTTGATTGGTTATAAGAAAAGAATACAGACGACAACGATTCCTGTAGAACAAAATATATTCAAACGAATGCATATTTGTGTGACAATTAATTGATATAAGGGAGTTTATAATAACGAAATAGTCTTATAAGCTAGTCCCTAGTTATTGTTGATAATTTCACAGGGGATTTAAGATTGAATGATACTCAGTATGATCTTACTCAGATCTCTGCATAAATAATTGAATATATGAAGCAATACATAATGAAATAAGCACATATGAAAACTTACAAGAAGACATAACTATAGTAGGAAAATTCATAATCCTTTCATTAGCTTTGAAAATCTCCAGCTTGGCTACAATTCTATTCTTAATTTTCATACAAGGGTTCAACCCTTAATAACTCGAAGGAGGAGTTATTTATACAAAAGGTTCTACTAGATATTTTCAAAACAAAATTACAAAAATAGTACAAAATTGTAGGAATTTGAAAACTGCTAAGTGCTAGCATTATCTTTTAGGAATCTGTTGATGATGTGGTCCCAAAAACATACTACCCATTTGTCCTTTAGTTGTTGATGAAAGTTATTCAATAACTTCACACAAGTGATCCCATCAGTCTTCACTTGGTATGGCAAGATTTACCAATTTTTTATAAACTTCATCGACCTCGGTGTATTTCTCAAAAGTGGGCTTATTTACAAAACTATGTTTAATTTCATGCTTAATATTCAAATCAAAATCTAAAGCTTCTAATGCTTGTTTCCCTGTAATATGCCCCTTTATACTTGCAAAGTTTGATTGATCAGTGGCTAAGGTATAAAGATTTTAGCAGTATTCTTCTAGACTGATCATCTTATCATTTGGGGCCACTAATCCTGACAGTCCTCTCTAATTCAGTAAATTAAATTTAACATGAAACCTCTGCACCGAAGTCTTCAAGGTTTGACACTTGGTCTCTAATTGAGTCATCAAGTTCTTCTTCTACAACACCTTCTTGATTTCCAAGATGGTTTTTGTTTTGTCCTGAATTTGAATCTGCTCCAATTCGGCCCTGGTTTTTGAGTTAAGAACTCTGATCATGTCTGCAACATCACTTGGTTTATCTTTGAGTAACTGCTTCACTTAATCAGTGGCTACCTGACATATGTTTATGAGTTCCTCCTACTCAAAATTGATATGAATGGAAGGCCATACTTCAGTCATGGCCTCACTGATATCTTCCCATATGCTTTCCTTGGCTTGGGCCAAGATCTAAGCCATCAATTATTGGCTCTAAAACTCTTAAATTATTTTGTTCAACCTATGTGTTTTCTGCATTTCCTCAACATACAAAATATCATTCTTTATTTTCTGAGCTTCCAAATTCTGAAATTCCTTATGAAGCCTTTCACTCTCTTGCTTCTGGTGAGTGAGGTCCTGTGAGAGTTTGTTCAAATCCCATGTTGTCGAAGATGATTCCCCTGTGGTTGATGTAGATTCCCCTATTGTTCTGGACACTATAGTAGGAATATCAGTGATGGGAACCATAACTAACTGAGTAAATTGCTCTTTTTCCTTAAGCAATTTCTCAATCTGCTCCTCCATCGTTTTAATCTGTACATTCTGCTTAATTATCAATTTGAGTATTTCTTCCTTGTGTTTCTCATTATTTGTTATCTCCTTGATCTGGGGGTCTTCTGTAGAAGGTAGTTTTAATTGTTTTCTCAATAATGCAATGTATGTGTTCTTCTTCCTTATGATATTTTCAACAACTTTGACATCAGTAGGGTCATATCCAATTTTAATTACTAAGCCCTCCAATGAATTAACCCTATTGTCTTTAGCTAAAGATGATATTTTCTCAATCTTCAACTATAACTGCACATTTGACAGACCAATGTTAAGCTTTGAAAATGCCATAGCAGTGTTGGTCATGGTTGAGAACAACTTCTCACCAAATTGCTTATGCATGTCCATTTGATCAATTGGATGTTTTGCATCAAACATAAATACAATTTTCTTATAATCAGAAGAACCTTTAGGAAAAGGGACTTGAGCTTGTAGAAAGGCCATTTTCATTCTTCCATTCTCACTGTCAAATGTTGTCAGCAACCTGTGTTGTGATACTTCCAAAACTGTGCATAAACATTAGCTTTCAAAGCTTCATTCTTCTGCTTGATTTCAAGGAAGTTAGTGAAAACATTTGACTCCTCTTTTTCACTTGCTCATGCTTATTGAGTAATTTCTAGAAAATTTTGTGAAGTAGTAGAAGAAGAAGGAGTAGTAATTACAAGTTCTTTTGTCCCTACAAAAACCTGTGAATCATCCAAATTGATGATGATAGAATCCTTCTCACCATGAGTTGTAGTAGCAGTTGTATTTCCTTTTGCTTCAATCCTTGATTTCTTCTGGTAATGGATGAATTCCT
Source organism: Pinus taeda (assembly GCA_000404065.3). Classification (NCBI taxonomy): domain Eukaryota; kingdom Viridiplantae; phylum Streptophyta; class Pinopsida; order Pinales; family Pinaceae; genus Pinus; species Pinus taeda. The sequence continues at coordinate 96,077 of APFE030003330.1, forward strand.
TCTCTCCAATTGCTAATGATGATGATCCTTCCCTAGGCCTCTTGTCATGTTTCGTTTAAGAAATAAGAGTCTGAAGAGTAGAAGGAGTTAAAACTTGTTCTTTTGCTTCTCAAAGAGTATTCTCTTCCCATTGTTCCTGATTTCTAAACTTCTCAATCTCTAGCCTAGGTGTATGATTATAAGGAGTGGTTTTGAGTTCCACCCTTAAGTCTAAAATAATGTTGAAAGGATCATAGGACCAGGTAAAGTTGGGCTGGAAACCGATCTGTTTCAAAATAGCATCTGCCTCTAAACCAACTGATCTGGTGTTACATATGAATGATCCAACCTGTGCCTTTATCTTAAATTGTGATCTCCTCTTCCCTAAAATGAAATGGAGCTCATCCATGTTCATCATCTGCCTAATATATTCTAGAGAAAAGATTCTCATTGGAACATATTTTGGCAACTTATATGGAGCCAAATTGCTACCATATACTCAGATCTTTGTGTAGTTCTAGTAAAGATACCAGTTTCCTGTTCTGACTTGATCACTAAGGTGTAGGGTCCTTTTAATTTCTGAGTTGATCCCGTGTTCACTCTAATTGCTAAGGAGTTGTGCAACTGGGTGAATGAAACAATCTATGAAATCAAAGAATCTAAACTCAGTTGAGTTGTTTCTAATCAATGAAGTTCAATGAATAATTGCTTGATTCTCTTGTTGATCATCTTGCTTGTGCAAAATTATAGGAAACATGTCTCCCTGCTGAAAAATAAACATATGAAATAGAATAGAGGAGTATTTAAACACTCCTTTAGTAGTGAGGTTCATCAATTGCTCATGCATAGATTCAGCCAAAAATTGGTTGTAGTTATACATGAAGGCATGCTTATTTTCTTTGGAAAAGATAGACAGATAGCCTAGGATAGCTTCATCTACCCATTGGTCTAATTTATAGCCTAACAAGCAAAAAATGAGGGAAATTATATGTTTGGTTGTTTCAGGGAACATAAATGTTGGGTAAGGAGGATTTTTCTTGGCATGCTCAGAATCTTCAGGGAGAAAGATCTCAAAGATTTGAGCTCTTTGAGGGAAAGTGAGCTTGTGATATAGGTCAATTAGGGTTGCAGTGGAGAAAAAACTAAGGGAGTCCTTGTCAGGTATTAGAAGCATTTTTTTTTATGGTTTTTGCAGAAATAGTTATCAAAATGTCTCCATTTTGAGCTACAATTGTTCTCTGTAAAGGATTATATTTGGATTGACACCATATAACTAGGTAAGGAAAGGAATAAGTCTGGGGAAACATGTACAAAAGTAAATTGGATTCCCAAAGGTTTATTTCATCCTCAGAATCAAAGTAGGTCTGTTTTAGCCAGTTGTGTAATTCGAACATGTCAAATCCACACTCAATGTCTGCAACTTTGAAGTATTGATTGGCTAATGGGATATGGTCCAGGTCCAAGGCATCGGAGGCCTTTAGGGTTTCTGAATTTGCAAAGGAGTTGGCAGAGGGTTTATCCTTTTTCTTTGGAGCCATGGGTATAACAGAGTTGTAATGGTGCAAGGAAGAAAAACGCAGAGGTAGCTAAAGGGAAACTTCCAATTACAGGCTCGACTAAATAGATAATTTGCAGAGAAGAACAATAAATAGAAACAATGGAATAACAATAGAAGAAAGGAAGATGTAATGAGGTAGATGAATATTTATAAGATTTTAGGACGACCTTTACATTAGAGGTTGTTGTTGATCGTCTAATCAGAAAACTAATGCATTAACGGGAAGGAAGAGTAGCAAAAGGAAAGGAATTAATGGTGACAACGGATACGCGAGAACGGTTAAGAGATATAGGGCGAGGGCACATGGCATGGAGTGATTGGAGAAGGATGGTGTGGGAGGAGTGACCATTGGTGCGGTATCGTGAAGCGTGGGAGTGTGGATGGCTGATTTCGGAGGGCGGGGTAGTGGTAAGTGGTTTGGAACGAGGGGGGTGCGAAGTACTTGGGGAGCAACACGTAGGTGAGGGGCCCACATAGGCGACACTGTTTTTCGCACCCCCCTCCCTTGCCATTATCTTGTTTTGTGGTGAGGGGGTGCGAAGAGGCTTCTTGACGTTGATATGGGTGGGAAAGCTAATAACCATTGATCTTCATTCGAAGCTTAACACGTCGACAAAAGAATTTTGTCATTTATAACTTTGGTTTAAAAGCATTAGAAACATACTTATATACAATAATTAATCACCCTCCTTAACAAGGTAATTAACCAATAATGAAAATTAATCTAACTAAGTGTGTGTTTAGCGTAGTTGCCCTTTTAAACTATTTAACTAATCTAAACCTAATCTATATGACTTTAGGCCAATTTTTAAGCATATTAGGCCTATTATTTGTCCTAATCTAACTTAATTTCTAATTTTCAACCAAGATTAAACTGTTTGGTTGAATTTATTCTCTAGTATAGAACCAAAATTTAAATGATTTGATTAAGTTTAAAGAGTTTGATTCAGATCAGAAGAAAATGTTATGGCATAAAAAGAAGCTGCACACAAACCTTTATTATTACAAAAATTTATTCATGAAGTGGCACTTAAACAAGCACACTTATACAAATATTTTGATTTTCTTTTGATGGGGTTCTATTTCATCTCTTTTTTATTTTTCTATTTTTTCATATTTTCATATTTTCTTTATTTTTTTCATACCCTCTTTTATATAATAACAACTAACTTATCAAAAATAAAGCATGTTACAACATATTCAAAGAAGAGGTGTCTCTTGCACAACCAAATAAGATAATAACATAGCATATGAAAGTTAAAGAAGCACTATATGACCTCAAACAAGTTTCGAGGTCATGTTATATGAAAATGGATAATTTTTTCTTTTAGCAAAGATTCATTAAGAGTGACTAAAATCTTTACATAAAGAAAAATGAATGTGGGAAAGTTGTGTTGATTTCATTATATGATAATAATCTATTCATAATAGGGACTGCCATATGCTTGATTGACAACAATTACAAGAACTTGAAGTGAAGGATCTTGTACAAATGCATTACTATTTAGACATTGAAGTGTGGAGAGAATATGGAAAGACTTTCATTACTCGAGTAAGATAGCAAAACAACTAATCAAAAAGTTCAATATGAATGAGACCAAACCGGTCTCTACTCCATTAGAATAAAGTGTTAAACTCTACATTGATGATGATTAAAAATAAGTAAATGGTACTTTGTATAGATATCTAGTGGGGAGTTTCAACTAGATCACAACAATACTTCGTCATTCTTTACTTAGTTAACATACATAGGCATTGGAGTGTAATGAAGAATTATTCGATACGTAAAATGAATTATTAATTTTGGTATTGAATACACTAACCATTTGAATGTTGAGTTGACAAGTTTTTTATATTATGATTTGACAGGTGATATAGATAATAGAAAATCCAGCATTGGGTATTCATTTTGTATAAGATGTGGTATTGTGTCTTGGAGTGATAAGAAATAACTAATTGTTTATTTTTCCTTTATTGAAGCCAAGTAAAAAATGTCATGCAATGCTACTTATGAACAAATTGTTTGACATAACCACTCTATTGTTCCTTGGATTTATTGACTATGGTTTGTTGGATGAATGTCACCTCCACAACTCACTCTTCATTGACTCATAAAGTCACTCAAATTACTCACTATTTGTAGAAAAGGGCCAATTGGTATAAATAGTTTTGGTCTCCAATGCAATTCTACATTCAAACTAACAAATATCTTCTTAGGATAACACCTCTATGTAATTACATCAAAACAAGTATTGATATAAAGATTACTATTGAACCCGTGCTAGCTTCTATAATAATCTAACCAGTGGTGCATCCAATTTGTCTGGCTACTCATAAACTTCAATTATATTTTGAAGGTTTCCAACAATCTTACCCACCGGTTTCATATGATCATTCAACTAGTATGGGTATGTCGACACTGCCCATGATTAGGAAAACAACTAATTGATGCACAAGCTTACAAAATCAATGTAGAATGATTTTAGAATGGGAATATTATTTCTTCAAAACAACCCATGGTGTCTGTTATCACTCCAAGAAACTCTCCTAGGTTGCAGCTCAGAGATGTCTGGTAACATATAATCTTCAATATTGTTCTTAGAACTATTGAAATGGATGATGGTTTGGATAAAGTCAGATAACATTTCAGCTCTATTCTCACTCAAGACATGCATGAACACTCTCACCAATACGAGGCTTTAGACCACTAATGCTCAATAATTTATAGATTTAATGGATAGATGGAGAATACTGACTGTACCAGCAGATTGCATACATAAACACATATGAATGGCCAACTACAGGAAGTAAATGAGACTTGCAAATTTGATTTATCAATGCAGAGATAAGATGACAGTTATTTGGCATTTGACACAACAAAAAAACATGAATAACCTATTCAAGTGCAAGCATAGAATAGCATAGAAAATGGACATTGAACATATAACAACAAAAGAAGCTTTTATTGCTAGAATGAAGATGAGAAGCTTGAAGGAACAGAGGAGGAACAATCTCCAGAAGTTGAACCCTTGTTACATTTAGTTTCCAGCCTTTTATAGGCCTTTTACAATGCTCTTGAGCTCTCAGAGGCTTGGAGTCTCTTCATCTATCCTTCTTTTCTTTTTAACAACCTGATGCCATGACTAGGCATGCATAGACTCTGGGGTTTCTTCTTTTGACAGAAGAATAACCGCACTCTGATCTTTTGGCTACGCTGGCAGGGAGCTCTCTCGTGCTAGATATACTCCATGAACATTATGTTTGTTAGGGTGAACTGCATTGTCTACCCCATGATCACTTCTGTTTATTGTGGTTGCATTGTGCTGGGCCTTGTTGTTTCCCTTTCCTGTCTCTATTCTGTGTTGGAATGGCTATTCGGGCCTCTGCTATATTTTAAATGTTTAGAGTGATTATTTTTCTGTTAAACACAGAAAAACACAACAACATAGTAAAAATCCCGCCAAGCTATTTCTTTCGGACCTCAAAAGTCTTTAAACATGGCATATATTCCTATTGGGTCCGCCTTTGCAATGATATCACCTCTCCACCGTTGATCTGGGTGCTCTAGATCCAATGGTTGTGATCTATTTCGGGCAGCTCTTTTGTACTAGAGTTCGGGTGTTTTTTTCTCTCCTCATCCTGGACACGTGGCAGTCGCTGTATGGCATTGGGCGGAGCTCGACCTAAACCACTTACCGCCCACGGTCCACCCAAAATCTTGCATGTTTTGTGATTTCTTTGTGTTTTAAAAATGCACCAAAACATTGAAAATTATTAAAAAATGGACTTTGTATTTCGGTATATAACGCAATACATTAAAATGCATTTAAAACAGGCTTACTGCAAACCTGAAATTTTATCGCATATGTTGTATATAACTGTCGGGTCCGGTTATCGGGTCGCCCATTTGTATAGGCCTACTCCCTTTGTATAGCCGATACGATATAGCGATGTGATCAATCGCAATCGCATGTCACTGATGCCCGGGGCCCTTTACTTTAATCGCCAATGCCTCGCCGATGCGACCCGCCGATCCGATCATCGGAGATCACTGATCGACGGGTCTTGCACCCATACTTAAATCATCCTCTCTGCAGCGCCAATTGCAATTAGCCGCTTAGATGTGGATCGTTGATCAGCCAGATCTAACGGTTGTTGTTTTTTCACTGTTTAAAGCCTGCGATTGTGGGTTTTTTCATGGTTTTCAAGCATTTTTGCCTCTCGATAGTGTGTTTCCGCCCTTCCAAGGGCTCTCCTCTTGCGCTGATTTTGATCATTGGATGATCTTTAAGCAAATCTTGAAGATTTCAAGAGCATTTTTGGATCCTTTGGGATGATTTTAAGCAAATTAGGAAACTTTAAGAGCATATATGGATCCAATTTTGGGCCTTTTGCTAGCGAGGCTAACATTGGCTCCTTCTGGGGATGAAATCCTCCCTATGAGGTTTCAAAGATCATAGATCAATGCCTTTCCTGTAAAACCAAAATCAAATCTTCCACCTAGTGTTCCAATAGGCATGGAGTCTATTTTGTAATGAAAAAAAACTAGGAAAAAAAAACATATTTACAATAACAAGGCTTTAAAGCCTTCAACGAAATAAAGTTTCAAGAACCACCCATTTACTGGGATACCAAAAGTATCTCTTCTTTCCAGATTGTGCAGAATAAATGTATTGTTCTACTGAATTTGAGAGATGAAAAAAGAATCTGTCCATAAGGAGTCAAACTTGCCATGATTTCCTTTCTTTTCCTTAAATGCATCTCATTTAAGCACCCAATCACCAACTTGGAAATTGTCTACTTTTGCCTTCATGTCAAAGGTTTCTTTGATTTTCTTCTAATGAGCCTTTGACTTCTCAACCATCTTCTCTCTAATCTGCTGTAGTTCAATTAGGTTATTCATTCTTCTTACCATGTCATTCTCTTTATCTTGTTCTTCTTGCAAGAATTTAGCCACAGGGAGAATCAACTGGATAGGGAAAACAACATCAGTGCCATAAACCAGTTTAAATGGAGAATTCCCTATGGAATTTTTTATGGTAACTCTGTCAGCCCATAGTGCAAACTTCAACTTGGAATCCCAACTTTTTTTGTTGTCCTCTAACAGTTTTTTGATTACCCTTACCAGACTCTTGTTAGATGATTCCGCCAAGCCATTGCCTTGAGGATAATATGAGGTAGAATGCACTACTTGAATGCCTATGGGTTCAATCGTGTCCATCAATTCTTTTGCCTTGAAAGCTGCTGCATTATCAGTGACTAGTTTGGTTGGGCAACCAAATCTAGTGAAAATATTCTCAGTCAATAATTTTATGACAACTTGATGATTGGCATTCTTAGTGGATATAGCCTCGATCCACTTGGTGAAATAATCAGTGGCTACTAAGATCCATTTGTGCTGGCCACTGGAATGTGGGTTGATCTCACCTATAAAGTCCAAGCCCCACTGTTGGAAGGGACCATTGACATGTACTGGCTTCAAGGGCAGAGATTTTAGTTGTTGTCTTCCTGCAAACCTCTAACACTTGTCACAAGATTTCACAAAAAAAACATATCAGAGAAAAGAGTAGGCCAATAATACCCAGCCCTCAGGATTTTGTGGGCTGTGGTTTTCCAATAATGATGCCCTCCACAGATACTAGAATGGAACTGGTGTATGACTTCCATAGCTTGTTCTTTATCTAGACATCTTAGGAGGATTCCTGATGGGTCTTTCCAATAAAGCATATTTTTATTTATGCAGAATTTGGCTGATTTGAGTTTAATGGCCCTGGCTTGACTTGAGCTAAGCCCTGGAGAGACTTCTAGCTTTTGCAAAAAATGAACTATGCTGGAATACCATTCACAGGTGCCTAGATTTTCAGCCAGAGACTGATTCTGCTTTTTTTCTTCTGTTGTTCTCTCTGTCTGCTCATCATTTGAATTTAGACCTATGGAATTTATGTCTAACAAGTTGCAATTTTCTTTAGCCATAAGTTTAGCCAAGCCTTGGCCCTTGACAAGCTTTGTGGGCTTCACCTCTATGTTAAATTCTATGAATTTTGCAATCCATTTAGCTCTCTTTCCATCAATATCTGGCTGAATTAGGACATCCTTTACTGAGGCTGAAGGTACATATGCAACCACTTTGGAATACAGAATATAAATTATGAATGCCTTTAAAGATTTTATGAGAGCATAAGCTTGTTTTTCAATAAGGTCATACCTTAGTTCAACATCCCTTAATTTTTTGTTGAAAAAGGCCATGAGGTGCTCTATCCCTTCATCATTTTTCTGAAACAGAACCGCTACAAGTGTATCATAAGAGGCAAAAGAGAAGATACAAAACTCCTTAGTGTAATCTAGGCTAATTAGAGTGGGAGCTTCCATGATAGCTTACTTGATGGCTTCAAAAGAGCTTCTTGAAGCATCTGTCCATTTATTTATGATCCTTTCTTCAACATGGAAGTGATGTGCTTTACTAGCTCTGCAAAGTTTGGAATGAACCTCCTTACAAAGTTAATCTTACCCGGGAAGGATTGAATGTCCCTTTTTGACCTTGGGATGGACAATGTCTGAATTTCTTGAACCCTTGCTGGATCAATCTTCACACATTCAGCAGAAACAATATATCCCAGAAGTTTGCCTTTTTCTAGAGCAAACTGAGACTTCTTTGGGTTCACCGAAATTCCCAACTGTCTACACTTTAAGAAGACCTTCTTCAAATGCTGCAATGGTCTTTGTGACTGCTGAAGAAGACTGTTATGTCATCAAGATAAATAAGGACAAACTTGTCCTTCTCTCCCACAAAATCTATGTCCATGGCCCTCTGAAAAGTAGCCCCAGCATTCATTAGTCTGAAAGGCATCTTGGAGTACATGAAAGTGCCCCAAGGAGTAGTGAAGGTGGTCTTTTCCTGATCTTCTTGATGTACAACAACGTGATTGTAACCTGAAAATCCATCTAAGAAAGACATGACTCTGGCCCCTGAAACTCTTTGCAGCAAGTGTTCCATCTTAGGCAGAGGGTAGTTATCTTTTTTAGAGCACTTGTTCAGATTTCTGAAGTCAACACAAAGCCTAATTTCTTCATTTTTCTTTCTTACTACCACAAGGTTAGCTATCCACTTTGAATACCTTAGGGGAACTATGATTTTGGCATCCAACAACTTCTTGATCTCTTTCTCAATCAAAGGCAATAAGAGAGGGCTAATAGGTCTTAATTTTTGCTTAAAAGGGGTGGTGTTCTTTTCCAGTGAAATCTTACGCTGAATGATGTTTGTATCATAGGTTTTAAGATCATTGTATTCCTAGGCAAAAATATCAGGAATTGCTTCATGAGGGCGCAATACTCGGAATTTTGGGCAGAAGACAAATGAGTGGACAAATTGATGAATTTCGGATGGGTTGGGCTCCCTATATTATGTTTACAAACAGCAGAATCATTTTCTGTTTTGGCAGGCCTATAAGGCACATCGTTATGATTGAACAGTTTCTCTAGAGGCACCAATCCTTTTGGTATATGATTACTAGGCAGCTGGACGATGCTTCCTTAGCCGACCTCGTTTTCTAGCTTGGACTGGTTGCATTCTTCCATGGTTGCATTTTCTTGGTTGATGTGTGTTTTAACAAATTCCTCAACGACTTGAAAAAACCTGTTAATTTCCTCATTGTCTTCAAAAACTCTCCAATATTTGACATTTTCAGGCAGAGATGGTCTGTATTTTACCTGAACTTCATATGTCAATTTAGGAGGCAAAGGAGGGATAAACATGCTAGCAGACACAACAAGGGAGTCGGCAAGCTGATTCTTCATTCTTGGAATGTAAGAAATGTTGAAATTAATAAAAGAATCCTTGAGCCTCCATACCTCATCTCTGTATGCTTTCAGCGTTGGATGCTTAGCTTGGAAAGTTTTATTGACTTGCTGAATAATGAGGTCTGCATCTCCAAACACTTTCAGGCCTTTGATACCCATTTCTCTAGCAGTGCTTAAGCCCAAAATCAAAGCTTCGTACCCAGCTATGTTGTTTGTGACCTGAAAGGTTAATTTGAAAGATAAATGAATGTATTCCTAGGTTGGGGACACAAGGACTACACCTGCCACTGCAGCTTCCTTAGAGCAAGCCCCATCAAAGAACGTGTCCTAAATCTATGGGCTTTCTTCCTCAGCGACCTGGTAAACTGGTTTTTTAAGTTGCGTGGAGGCTAACTGGGATTCTTCAATATGAAGAATACATGCTCCAAAATCAGTGTCAACAACATAGATGGGATGATTAGTGGGATTCTTCTCATCACTGATGATATAAGCCAACTGAGCTTCTCTATACAATCTCCTGCTCTCACATTCGAAAACTGGGACAGTAGCATAAGAGAGATCATTTTGTAATGATCCACCTAATCTCTTGATCCAACCTCTGGAAAGTAACATGCCAAAATTGGGGGGTAAATCTGCTACCACAATGTCCATCATCATGCTTTTCATGGGCAACTAAGACAAAGTGATGGCTAGGTCCTTGATTAATCCCAAACATTTCACTTTTCTAGAGTCAAAAGAGAACAGGGCATGATAAGGCTTGGTAATGTCAAGACCCAGCTCATCCATGACGGCCTTGGGCATTAGATTATGGCTCGCTCCAGCGTCCAAAAGGCAGTGGTGAAGGATTTTATCATGAATAGTCAGAGAGACATAGAATGATGGGGAGTTGTCTTCACAATTTTCAATCATTGCACTGAGAATAACCGCTGGCTTGTCATTTTGCAGATTTACATAATCAGTGGAGGTTTGGATGGCTTTAGGCTCAAGGGCATTGAGGATGGATCTTTTGAAGGACTCATTCTTCACTAGTTCAATTAGAGGTATAGGTATTCTTCGCTTCTGAATTTCTGATTGAAAACTGAAAGGAGAAGGAGACTTGTCAAGGCCTCTTACCTCATGAGTTGGAGCTTTGAGGATGATGGGATCAACTGCTGGTTGCTTTTTCTTATTAGTTTGTTGTACTACAGTGACAACAACTCTTTGAATAGGAGATTCCTTGGCATTATTCATCTTTGACCTCAGATTATATCTTTGCTGATCTTCAGTTAGTAGAACAACTTCACCATCCCATTCTCGGCTGATCTAATCATTGAATAATGACTTTTCATAGGCAGCTGCAGTCAAAAAGGAAGCATTGCCTTTGTCTTCCAGGCAATGGATCTCATCATGCCTGCATTTTGAAAAGGGGCCTTCACCCTTTAGTCTTCATTGGCATCTTTGCTTCTTTGCAAAATCTGCAACTGCTCATTAGTTCTTCTATATGGATTTGGATTTGGATTTCTAGGAGGAAAGGTATTAGGAACTCTTCCTTTCCTAGGGTGTTGCTCAACCTTTAATTTGGAGATTTCAGAGGCTAATGACTCGATCATTTTTGTCATTTTATCTATCTTAGGATCAGAGGATGATGAAGACTTGCCCCTCTGTCTCCTTCTATCAACATTTCCCTTGAGCTTCTCTGCAGCCATGATGTTTGATTCCACTTCCAATGCTACATCCTGCATATCAGCGAAAGTAGCACATCGCCTCTCCCTCAACAGTACGCAGAAGTGAGAATCAAAAGCACTGGCATAGGTGAGTTTAGCAGAGGTAGTAGTGGGTTTTATTTCAACTGGTATCTTGCTGTACATACGATTAAACCTCTTATTACAATCAGATAATAACTCACCATTTTCCCTCTTTAAGTTCCCAAACTCAGTGTGGTAGTAGAGGAGATCCTTCTTGTCACCCTAATGCTTTAAGAATGCATCATCTAAAGCCTCAATATCTACTATACATCTTGGGGTTAGTTCTCTGAACCATTTTCTAGCCTCTCCATCTAGGCTTTGGAAAAAGACTCTCATCCACACATCATCTTCACTAATGTCCAAGTTATCAGCATAGCTATAGAATGATTCAAGATGTTCTTCAGCTGTAACACCTTCAGTCCCAGTGAACTTAGGCCTGTATTTATGATATTCTCCAGTAAGCATGGCATTCAAAGGAGTGGGCAGTATTAGAGGTCCATACCTAGCAGCTATGTTTTTTTCCATTTTGGTAGGTGCTTGTTGACCTGACATAGTTGTGGTGGCTAAAAGAATACTGACAGTCTGAATGATAGAGGGTCGAGGAGTGACTGATAAGACTAAAGGAGCATGATGGATAGGAGGTGAGGTTTCCTTTGGGCTTACAACAAAAGGAGAACCTAAGGAATAAGGAGCTTTATGAATCTTTGAGAGTTTTTCTTCGCTGCTAGTATTAGATGCTATACTCTCAACATGTATTTGTTCTATTACAGGTCTTTCTTGAAGAGATATAGGAGATTTTGTAGGTTTACCTGAACCTAATGTTCATTTCCGCAATACCTTTCTTTCTTTGATGATCTTTTTAGGGTCAGGTACTGGGTCAGCTTGTGAATTATGAGGATTTCTCTGAGTATGCCTCACAAATTGAGCCAGAACTATGAAGTGGAGTCACCAAGAGGTTCAGCCTCTAGTAGAGTCACCAGATAGATGATTACAACCAAAAAAGTGCCCAGACTTTGTCTATCATCAAAGTTGGATCTATGCCATTTCCCAGGGAAGCTGAACTTCAGTTTCCTCTCCCTGGAAACAACGCCAATTATGTTATCACTCCAGGAAACTCTCCTAGATTGCAACTCGGAGATGCCTGGTAACATATAATCTTCAATATTGTTTTCAGAACTATTGGAATGGATGATGGGTTGGATCAAGTCAGATAACCATTTCAGCTCTATTCTCACTCAAGACATGCATGCACACTCTCACCAATATGAGGTTTTAGACCACTAATTCTCAATAATTTATAGATTTAATGGATAGATGGAGAATACTGACTGTACCAGCATATTGCATATATAAACACATATGAATGGCCAGCTACAGGAAGTAAATGAGACTTGCAAATCTGATTTATCAATGCAGAGATAAGATGACAATTATCTGGCATTTGACACAATAAAAAAACATGAATAACCTATTCAAGTGCAATCATAGAACATCATAGAAAATGGACATTGAATATATAACAACAAAAGAAGCTTTTATTGCTAGAATGAAGATGAGAAGCTTGAAGGAACGGAGGAGGAACAATCTCCAGAAGTTGAACCCTTGTTACATTTAATTTCCAGCCTTTTAATGCCTTTTACAATTCTCCTGAGCTCTCATAGGCTCAGAGTCTCTTAATCTATCCTTCCTGTCTTTTTAACAACCTAATGCCATAACTAGGCATGCATAGGCTCGGGGGTTTCTTCTTCTGACAGAAGAATAACAACATTATGATATTTTGGTTGCGTTGGCAGGGAGCTCTCTCGTGCCAGAGATACTCCATGATCATTCTGTTTGTTTGGGTGAACTGTGTTGTCTGCTCCATGATCACTTCTGTTTTTTGTGGCTGCATAGTGCTGGGCCCTGTTGTTTCTCTTTCTGGTCTTTGTTCTATGTTGGAATGGCTATTCGAGCCTCTGCTAACTTTTAAACGTTTAGAGTGACTGTTTTTCTGTTAAACACAGAAAAACACAGCAACACTATAAAAATCCTGCCAAGCTATTCTTTTCGGAGTTCAAAAGTCCTTAAACATGGCATATATTCCTATTGGGTCCGCCTTTGCAGTGATATCACCTCTCCACCGTTGATCGGTTGTGATCTATTTTGGGTGGCTCTTTTGTACTGGATTTAACCGCTCGATAAGGGTGGTTTTCTCTCTCCTCATCCTAGACACGTGGCAGCTGTTGTATGGCATCGGGCAGAGCTCGACCTAAACCACTTACCGCCCATGGCCCGCCCGAAATCCTGCCTGTTTCGCGATTTTTTGTGTTTCAAAAATGCACCAAAACATTGAAAATCATTAAAAAAAATGTACTTTGGTGGACTTCAAAAATTATATTTTTCACTTCCCGGACCCTTTCGAATCTGGGGTTCATCGCAAGCGGTGCTGCCCTATTTCCCTTTGTATTTCGTTATATAACGAAATACATTAAAAAGCATTTAAAACGGGCTTACTGCGGACCTGAAACTTTATCGAATATGTTGTATATAACCGTCGGGTCCGATTATTGGGTCGCCCATGTATATGCTTGTTCCCTTTGTATAGATGATACGATATAATGATGCAATCAATCACAATCGCATGTCGCTGATGCTTGGGGCCCTTTAATCATCGATGCCTCGCCGATGCGACCCGCTGATGCGATCATTGGAGATTGCTAATCGGCGGGTCTTGCGCCCATACTTAAATCATCCTCTATGAAGCGTCGATTGCGATTAGCCACTTAGATCTAGGTCGTTGATCGGCCAGATCTAACGGATGTTGTTCTTTCATTGTTTAAAGCCTACGATTGTGGGTTTTTTTCATGGTTTTCAAGTGTTTTTGCCTCCCAATAGTGTATTTCCACCCTTCCAAGGGCTCTCCTCTTGCGCTGATTTTGATCATTGGATGATCTTTGAGCAAATCTTGAAGATTTTAAGAGCATTTTTGGATCCTTTAGGATGATTTTAAGCAAATTAGGAAACTTTAAGAGCATATATGGATCCAATTTTGGGCCTTTTGCTAGCGAAGCTAACAGTGTCTACAATGACCATAATTAGTGTGCATCCTCATTTCTTTCAAACATAACATTCATATATGTTGCCTTCATGGTTCTACAACTTTTTTTGAGTATGTCTACAAGTTAGAGTGTTACTTGCAATTAAATCCATTGAAGTGAATTTATCTAGTATTTCACTTTGGAATACTATTGTAGTAAAGCAATATGGAAATTTTGTTTTTACTAGGAGACACACATTCGAGGTCATCCATTTGGAAAATAATGCAAATGTGAATTCTCTGTGTGATTGTAACAATAAAGTTAAACATAGTTTGTAAGGATAACCCAATATTTTTTATAAGCAAAAACATTTAATACAATTTCACAATGGTGGATGTGTCATAGAGTTGTGCTCAAATCAAAATAAGGGTATTGTGGAAACACTAGGAGTATTTGCATGCAATTGTATATTAATTTGGATGCATGATACTCTACTTTGTGTCTAGTTGCTCTAACACATATATTCAATTTAGTAAGAAAAACAAACATATAAATGCAATGATTATGCAATCATGAAGTGAATACACTATAATGGTGATTACAACAATCAAGGTAACTTTATCATCTTTGTAAATTAGTAAACGATTATATGCCATAATTAACACTAAAGTGGCAAATTGTAAATGCACAAAAAATAACTACTTTTTTGAATCAAGGGACTCTTGAATCATCGAATTGTAAAATTTTGATGAAGATAAAACATCAAGGAATTGCACGAAGCCCTTTCAATCGGGGGTTTTCATTTAAAAAACAAGTGTGAAAATTGTCGTAAAAGCCTACTTGAAATTTGAATAAGGAGATCATTTTTATTAAAATCAAATAATTGTAAATTATCACTTTAGGGTGCATGATTAATAGTACCCAACACCTTAAGGTTGGCAACAAGCAAGCACAAGCGAACATGCAAAATTTACAGTAAAAGAAGAAAGCATTTTCAAAAATCCAAAATTTACAGTGAAAGAAGAAAGAAGAAAGCATTTGCAAAAATCCAATCAAGAAATCAAAGTATTACAAGACTCTTTATATGAATTAAATAATTGTATTATTGATCTTCACAAACAAGTTGATCTAAAGAGTAAACTAACTAAAGTTACTTCATTTAAAATTAATAGAAAAATGAGCAGAAAATTAAGAATATGGTTGATGCAACATGTGCAAGAGCCTTATAAAAAGGGTTGATTTTACTTGTGAGACAAATGACCCAATAGTTGATATAAACATAATAAATTATATGATTGATGATTTCTTAACTAGTCATGAGTTGGAATCATAGAGTGAATTGATAAATATAAGTTTTGTTGAAAATGAATCACAAAAAGAAGCAATGAATGATACTAAAAATAATATCAGTAAAAGTAAACTTGAATTTTGCTTTAAAATTGCAAATGAAAATTGACATGAATGCATGAAAGAAAATAAAGTACAAAATGTTCTTCCCAAGCTTATCATCAAACTTTAAAAATAAATCTATGATAATAAACATAGAATGAGATATTGATATTATAAAGAAGTTACCTTTCATATTCTCGACTATTCCATATCAATCCACAAATACAACGCATGATTTTTTTCAAAAGATCCCAATTCACCTATTTTAGTTCAAAATCAAAATGCTAAGTGCCAACATTGTCAACAAATTGGTCATATGAAGTATCAGTGTTTTGATTTCCATCCTTGTCTTCGGTATGAGAAGAGAAATCATCATTCAAATAAATGTCAAAAGGAAAAAATGCTCAAATGTAAATAATTCATTATAATTAAATAAATTCTTATCATTTGAGCTAACAAGTCAAGAAGTTGCATAAGTCTTAGCATCAAGTTCAAATATAGGTAATGACATATTTGCATGGAAAAGTTCCAAATGAGATAGATTTGGTGATGATTTTATGCATGATGGGCTCATTCTAAAAATTGAAAAATGAATACATTTATAAAATGGTACTCTCATGCACCTTAAGGGTCAACTAAAACAAAAGACCATTAGATAAAAAGTTAATGAAGAATCCAAAAGATCAATCATGGATATCTTCGATGATCTTCTCTCCTTGCACTTGACAGGGGAGAATATCAATGATGATATTTAAGCTTTGAGTTTCAAAGTCTTATCAATAAAACTTCAATCAAATTTTAGGAATTTCAACATGGTAACTAGTCTCCTCAATTGTTCATCCCTTGACAGGGGAGAATATCAATGATGATATTTAAGCTTTGAGTTTCAAAGTCTTATCAATAAAACTTCAATCAAATTTTAGGAATTTCAACATGGCAACTACTCTCCTCAATTGTTCATTGGGATGTTGTTAGATACCTGATTGTGTTTAAATTCAAAAAGCATTTCGGCGATCCTATTTGTTTTCCAAATAGCAAAAAACACTAGTTTCTTGTGGCCAAATTACTTGGCAAATGATCAAATTGTCAAGTAATCAGGAAATGTTTAGACATGGCAGTCATTCACTTCCAGATTTTCTAATATTTTCAAAGCTCATTTCAGATGAATCATTTAGCATCCATATTGGCAATTTCTCACGCACATCTTCATTCACTTCCAAATTTTCTATTTTTTCAATAGCTCATTTCAGATGAATCATTTAGGATCCATATTGGCAATTTTCCAAGCACATCTTCATCAAAGCTTATTTCCAAAATTTCAGATTGAAGATTGTAATAATACCATTTTATTAACTATTTCAAGCTTCCCTATTGGTCTTAGTATTCAGACTTGTGAATAAGGAGGAGGAATGTTACTGTGATTATCTGAACAATCACGAAGTCCAAAATCACTTTCTTATGGATTGTCATCCTTATCTATTAATGATGTGTTCACATTATCTACTCATGAGTTATCTATTAATGATATGTTAACATTATCCACTCATGAGTTGTCAATGAAATCTAACATGAGTTATCTATTAATGATATGTTAACATTATCCACTCCTGAGTTGTCAATGAAATCTAAATCTAAAAATGGTGAAAACATATATCGAAATAAATAGCTAGAAAGCCTTTTCCACCAAATTCTTGTTTTATTTGTTCTATTTCTTAATAATGAGCCTTTTCCACCCGATTGAGCCTTTTCCACCCGATTCTTGTTTTATTTGATCTATTTCTTAATAATGATCTCACTAAAACACGGGAGAAAGGCAAAGAATAATCACATCTCTTATGTGTCACAATCAAAGATCAATAATATTGAAAATCAATCTAATCTGTCATGGAAGATCAATACATTGAAACTCAACATCATTTGGAAGAGAAAAAATTATCAAAAGAAACTGATTTGACTCATTGCTATACGCATTAGAACACAGGTAATGGAATCACCAAGCCTTTGGGAAAACCAAATTTGTGATATGTTGAAATATACTAAGTATCATAGAATTCATTTCTCCATTAAGTGACGGTGTTACTAATTGGATAAATTAGAAGCTACAGGTTGTCAAAGCATTGGCAGCAGCTGTTTGAGCCTATCGGATAGGTGGCAATGTTATTCTCAGTTTGTTAGATAGGTATCTATTCTAGATCCGCTTTTAAGGGATCTGTTGATCATCTTTTTAGCTAATATGTCATGTATTTCCATATCCTGTTGAATTATAGAGAGATCTGTTTCTTCCTTGTTAATTAATTTGCTGTTTCTTCCGTGTTAACTAATTTACTGTTTAATAATTTAGTTAACTGATTTCCCTTTTCCAAAAGGAAATGTGGTCATTGTCATGAGAATTCACCACCTAGTGTTATGATTAATAAGACAGAAGGTGGGAGACTAAAATACTCAAATGGATGTAAATTATAGATTATTTCCAAACTTAGGAATAGAGGAGGGCTACTTGACATAAGTGCAAGATAAATACTTCAAACTGTCTGCCTTCTTAAACTTGAAGTGGAAGAAGTTAAATATACAATTGCCTTCTAAAATGCTAAACTTCAAGAAACATCATTATGTGCAGCAGGTTAGGGAAGAGAACGAAATCAAAGGAGTTATCGCTTGAAATTATTAAAAAGAGACAAGAGCAATGAAAGCTGCCGCAGAATTGAAGGAGAAAATGATTAATTCAGCATTTTCCTCTCTTTTTATTTGAATTGCATGGCTACTCACAATTCAACTTATCAAAGAACATAACATGCAATTCTCAATTTATCTGACAGGTATATTTTGCCACTGTCACTCTTTCTTGTGTATGGTTGCTACATGACAACCACTATCTAATTCCTTTTTGCAGTTACTATTCCCTCGGATCCATTTTAGAAATACCTTCTTCAGGAACTTACTCAAGAAGGCTTATTGCACAATACCAACCTGTCACTTAGATACAGTGATTCAATGATGTGACATAGGATTTTATATGGCTGCTTGAAGAATCGGTTGGTTAGAAGTGCTGACAACCCATTGCAAGAATTTCTGAACTATAGCCAGGAATTCCTCTGGCTTCTCTTCCTGGGGTAAGTGACCGCAATTTTTGATAACTTCGAATTTGGATCCAGGTATAGCCTTTGCTAGGCGCTCAGCGTTCCATGCAGGAACCAACCGATCCGTGTCACCGGTCACAACCAACACTTTTTGAGATTGCAGCGTAATTGTCAAGGATAAATGAATCAGCATTTGTGTCTAAACGGTGATAAGCAAAACAATCAACAAAGTTTATCATCTATTCTTTCCATGAAACAAATCAGAAGAAAGAAACTTCAGAATGCATTACCAGGGCATGAGATGTCTTTAAGCCGTTTTTTAAGTGGAGGTTTTCCTTCAGATGCAGAGTCAGTAATCATGGCTAATGTGAAGTCAAGGAGAGCCCTCTCCCAACCCTTGCATTTCAGTGGCTGTAAAACAACAGAACTGTTATATTTGAATTGTTTCAAGAACTTCAAGGCAGCGTCTCTCCAAAGATAATATCAAGTTAATATGGGCTGCTGAAGTACTGAATCATTCATTCTTCGAACATTTCACTCCGTTAGAGTGAACCCACCTTTACATCTGAGACCAAGAATGAAGTAAAAGAAACAATCCTTCTCTTTTTAACTAAATTCCATCTCTCCATGGCCTAGCCTTTCAAAATCTTACCTTCACATAGAATGAATAAATGCAGCTAAAACTAAAATCTGGACCTACATTTACATCAAAGAACAAGAAATCACCTTTGTGTATCCTTGTATGACATGGTCCGTTACCTTCTGACTATCATACCATGCATACCTAACTGCTTCTCTGCTATATTTATCCATAATAAATCTAACCTGCAAGAAAGAATGAAAACCCATACACAACATTATAAACGGTGATCAGTATTCTCCTGCTGATTCTCTTTGCGTAAGAAATAGAATAAACTCAACCTATATGTAGACTCACCAACATTACTGCCAAGTGAGAACGGAAGATTGCAGAAACAATTTTCCTGTAAAAACTATCTACCATTGCTTTCATTTCTTGCATCATGTTTGTAATTAGTCTAGAAACACCCATCCAGAACCTAAAAAGCACCGATCTGATTTTCCTAAAAGGATTTCCTTCATCTTTTGAACTCGAATTCTCATTTTCATTCCTTTGCCTTGCATTTTCATTTGAATTCAAATTCTTCCCAATGGCCAAAGGAGCTACAATCGCAGGTGCTACCAGGATTAGTGCTGCAACCCGTTCAGGAGCTTCGAAGTATGCATTTGCTGCTACTAGACAGCCTGCAGAATGCCTGGTGAGATAATTTCCATGCAAACAAATGTTAGGGCACTATCACAGTTTCCTATTTCTTTACAATAAACAGCATTAGAAAACAAGTGCACCTCACCTCAGATCACAGTGCAAAATTCATTCAAAGGGATAAATTTTCACGAATTTTACATCACTTTGGCTGGGTGAATCATTCAGTCGAATTTCTTTTATGTCACTTCAAGTGAAAGGACCTTCACAGGTTTTCCAACCAAAATGGACTATTTATAAGACAAATCTTATTTACAATTTTACCGTTCTGCAATGTGAGCTTCCTTTCAAAGAAAATGGGTAGAATAAACATGAAAATATGCTGCTTCTTTTATTTTTTTTCTCTGGATTCAGAGGAAAGAAAATAAAACAGTCGAGAATTTGAGGAATTGTGAAGAGATGTATTGGTTTAAAGCCATGTTTGTAGCTTCTTTAGGCAAAAAAATATGTCAAAATTTTTTAGCAGAAAGAATTTGACATGTCCTGGAATGTCCTGGAAATTGTTTTTTCAGACAAATGTTCATCTACTAAAAATGGTTACAACATAAGTTATATGACCCAGATAGCATGCTAATGAACATCATAACAACCTTAAACCTAGCCTAATGTATTCACCTTGGCAAACAAAATGGGCATTCATAGATCAAAACGGAAATTTATTGATAGTCCAAAGGGGCTTGAAGATAAATCTATTGCAAATCCATAGTTTTCAGAACTTGCCTTGGTTTAACAATATTATAGATTCAATTGTTCATAAATGAGTAATCATTTAAAAGGTTCGTAACTTAAATAAAATCTCAAAATACGATAAGACTAACTGTTCAACCAAAGTCACCCGAGACTTGCACTTAGCTACTAACTAAACTGCAATAAGTAGAGAACCTACCAGAACTAGCAAACCATGATTCTTTCCATTGAAACAACTTATTAACATTTTTTCAAATCAATTTTGATATTACTAAGGATTACAGCAAAGATTTTGTGTATATTAAAATGTGAATTCCCAGCTCACGAACTATTAGATAAACAACATGAAGTAAATCGAGCCTATAATGTTCCAAGGTATTAAAAAAATACACAATAAATACTTACTATGCCAAATGGATGGGAGCATGACTCTAAAATAGATGAATAAGGCTTAATTGCACAACCCCTAAAAATAGGAACCATTCTTGATAACCCCAAACGGTAACAATATTAAATAATCTAGAAAACTGAGTGTGAATGAGTTTAACAATCTCTTTATTTATTTATACTAATTTCTGCATCATCTATTTGTCATGTAGGATTTTTCAACCATTCCTCATGTAGGCCAATTTTAGCTAATGTTTGTTCCTGGCTAATGTACAGTTCACTTGTACATACTACAAGTTGTCCATTATATTTGATTAGATGTACGACACTAAATCCTTGAAAATTTGCTAGACTCTTTACTTGTCAATTGCAAATTCAATTATGACCTCTTTCACATCTCAATAGGAAATTGAAGAGAAAAAAAATCAATTTTGGCAATAAAAATGGCGTTTAGCTTCAGTTGCTTACCCAATTAATATGGCTTTCTGGGACTGCAAAAGGTCTATAAAACTCAAAGTGGCTGCAACTGAAAAGCCCAGCGAATAAGGGTTCATAGTGGGATATTTCCCAGTCTTATCAGAAGCAAAGCCTGCGAGCTGGATTCTGGAACTCAGCCCAAAAGCAGGCCTATCAAAAGCCACCACTTTAGACCCAACTACCTCAGCCAGCGGTTTGAGCACTTGGTGCCATGAGAATGCAGATGCTCCAAACCCGTGCAACAGAATTGCAGGAACCCCAATTGGAGGGTTACTCTGTTTGGTAATTTCAGAAAGCGCATTGCCCATGTCCTCTGTGCCCACAGTAGAAATCTCAGTAGAAGAATCCGCTAATTTATGGTGGACTTGAACCCCGTTGATGTCCACAAATAGACTATCTGGATCAGCTAACATCAGGGGATCCAGTAACTCATCCTGATCTACTCCAGCTATTATTAACTTCTTTTTCTTTTTCTTCTTCCTGCTACTAGTCCTAGCTTCTGCATCTACTCCCTCATGAGGCATTTCTTCAAGAGACCCAAATCCAGGCCCACCCAATTCAGCTGCCCCTGCATTACACTGAATTCTAGGCCTCAAAACACTTATCTTCATAACAGTTTCAGGCAGTGCCCACTTTGGCTTTTCCCTAGCACTGTAAGCACTAGTTTTCTTTTGTAGTAATCTGCAACTATATGTTCTTCCCTTCTGCGTTGGACATGCTTGAATTGCCGGAACTGCCCAGTGGAAATTTTGGCTGAAGCTTTTGTTGAATGATACATATTTAATAGAATTGAATTGCACAAATGAAAGGCCAGGTTGCTTACAGTAATATACAGGACAGGTATGGGTAACCATCTATGACAGCGTAATTAATTCCTCGTCTGGCAACTGGGTAGCAGCAAATGTGGCAATATATTTCTGTAAGACGGCACATGGGGATGAATAAAGAGTAATGGATTTCTATAAAATGTAAATAGAGTACCAATGATTTTTCCGAGACGGACGATATCCTCCACGTCTATTTCTTCGGTTTGACTGTCTGATTCCATCCATAAATTTGGAGTCAGTCTATCCGAAAAGTTAACTAAAACCCTTTATGCATAGTTCTCTTAAAGAAAGAAAGAAATTATTTTTAATATCAGTCTATCCCAAAAGTTAACTAAAACCTTTTAGGCATAGTTTTTTTAATTATTTTTAACATTTACTAGAGTAAAGATAGTTTATCAAATAGGGTAATTATATTTTAAATAAAATATCAGATAAAAAGAGATTTAAATTTTAAAATAAATTTAATTATTAAATCAACAAGGTTTTATATAAATATTAGTTGAGTTTGTATAAGTTAAAAAAATATTTTATAAATAGGTTAATTTTATTTTAAAAATATATAAAAAATATAAATTAGTCTCATATTCATTAGTGAAAGAGTATCTTTGATAAAATTATTACTTAATAGTTTTATTTAAAAGTAAAAAATTAGTATATTTATTATTGAATAGATCTATTAAAAATGATGAAACCAAAAGGTTTTTTATAAGTAAGAAAATTAATATTTAATAGGGAATTAGAGAATAATTTGATTTTTAAGGGGAGTTTAAGAAACATTTTAATATACAAAATTTAAGGAATAAAAAAAAAAACATTTTGAAATTTTTTAAAGAGAGTTTAAAAAACATTTAGCATAAAAAATTTATTAAATAAAAAACAAACAGTAAAAAAATAAAATTTCTTCCAATTACTTTTTTAGATAAAATTTAGATTAAAATAAATTTTTAAATTTTAGGAATCAAAAAATAAATATTTTATTTATATATTTTTAAATATTACAGTAATTTTGTTTTTTTTAATTATTAATTAATATAATTTTTTTCAATTTATCAATTTAAATTTTACTATTTTAAATCTAAAAAATAATATTTTGTTTATATATTTTTAAAAATATACAGTAATTTTGTTTATTTTTATAATTATCAATTAATGTATAATTATTTTTTTCAATTTATCAATTAAATTATAACTATTTTAAATCTAAAACTTTTCTATGTTGAGGTTTTACTCAAGACACTATTTAGAATTTGACCGAATCTAAACAGGTGTCCCTCCCGCGTGCATTTCCCTAGCTCCCTAACGCCTGGGCGTTTCTTTGCACATCGGTGATTCGGTGCATATACTAGTTTAACTTTTTCTGAGTCGTCAACATCCGCCCTACAGGTCTATAGTTAAGTTTGACCATTCATATAAAAGGCAATCATTACTTCCCAAGCAGACTCGTTCACCATATTTTCTTCTAAAAAATTTATACTGAAGCGATGGATTCTCCTCAGACGGGCACAATGCAAGCGTTAATCTGCAGAAAATTAGGAGATCCTACTGCTCCCATGTCAGAAACCTCCCCCATATTCGTCTCGTCTTATCACCCTATTCCTCAATTGAATTCACCCACCTCGGTTCGGATCAGAATCAAGGCCATTAGCATAAACTATGGAACTCCTTTGCAGGTCATGGGCAAGTACCAGGAGAAGCCTCCTCTTCCCTTTGTCCTGGGCTCTGATTTCTCCGGGGTCGTGGAAGCTGTGGGGAAGGGAGTTACCAGGGTTAAAGTTGGGGACAGAGTCTGTGCAATGACAGGGCAGGATAGTTATGCAGAGAAAATTGTTTTGGACGAGAAAGAGCTGTAAGTGTGCAATCTCTGATCTCGGAAAAACATGTATAGGAGAGGAAGCTGTTAGTTTTTATTCAAATCGCAGTTGATGGCCAGTCTTAATTCTGACTGATAGAAAACAATTTTCATTAATAGAACAGTAAGTATGCCTACCCTCTCATTTTACATGCTGTATATACTAAATGAATAGACAACTAAATGCATCAAAGATATATAACAAAAGAGTTTGTGTATAAATCAAATGGGTACACCTTTTTGGTGGGGACAAATAACTTTGTATTATTCTGGCAAAAGCCATGCATATTTACATGGACAACAGCCACCATTCTTCTATACCAGAGTTATAATGTCTAAATATCAAGCTTTAAAGCTTCTGACTCCAACTAAAAGATTGATAACCAGAGATTGATAATCCTCTTTGCCCAGAGATATGGGCTGCTGGTACGTAGCACGGTAGCCTAACAGAGCTGACTGAGAATGAACTTTTCTAAGCCTTCGGGCTGATATGCTTCTTCTATAGACTTGACAGAATTTCTAATTCTGGCCAAAAGTCTTCCAGAGTTCATCAAAATCCACGGCATATATAAATTAACTCAAAGTCAGAGTTGGATTTACTGAGTCAGGGGCTGATTAGCTGAGGCTTGAAGCTCCATTGTGTCCTCTTCGATATAGATTGGTTTGTCTGCGAAAACTTTTTTGAGGGGAGAGGGTATGTATAGTATGATATGTAATGTTGTGTGTAAGTTATCAAATTGAAATTTTGCTTTAAAGTTGTTGATATTTTGCTTGGGTCTGTTAAAATAAAAAATTTAAAAGATCTAAAAAAATTAAATAACTATACAAAACAAATTAAATAACTATACAAAACATTTTAGATAATATAGATATATAAAAAAAATCTGCTAAAAAAATTGGATCTGCTGATATTAGATCTGTATTTAAAATTTAAAATAGATCTATGCTGTTCTGGATATTTGCCTATATTTTGACTAAACTTGAAGCCTTGAATCCGGATCACTTACTGACGGATAAACTTTTGTTCCTTCTGATTTGAGTTCAGAAGCTGTTGCCGAGCTTTCTGATCCTCATGGATCTTCCCACTGCCACCTCCATCAAATTGGCCCATTTCTTCCTTTCCTCTTTCATCGTCTCCAAAATACTGCCTTGTTCCACCTGAACTCTACCTTCTTGTCAATGGCCTCCTTTCTACTTTCCTCTTTCCTCACAGTCGAATTAGGATATCACTAACTCCTGCGGGCAAGTTGTGAACCTCTTTTCTTATAGAGGCCACTGACACGAAGGCAATCCTCCTGATTCTTGAATTTCTAGAATCAACCCATTCCTGGAGTGGTACTGTATCCCCTCTAGTTCACTCAACAAATTTCTAAAATTCCTCCTCTTCAACTGCAGAGACAGAAGGGCCTCTACCGGTCATACCAACCTGACTGATCTCCTGCAGAGTTGGTACTCTGCCCCTTCCACCTGTTCTCCCTTTCCTTCTTCCTATCACCTCGCCTGCACCAACTAAGTTTGCTTGACGATACAATCTACTCCCATTACAGAAAATTACATATATCTTCTTTGCTTGTTAAATGATTCACAATTGCCAGCAGTTCTAAGGTGGCTACGCAGTCTAATTTCAATATGATTGTTTTTTTTGGTGATGGAGGCTTCCGGTCAAGACAAGTAAGCAGCAATTTTCTCAGTAGGAGAATTGATTACAATGAAAAGAGCATGTCTCACATGGTACATCAGCTATCTTTCTGCCAAGCAGCCGTGAATGGGAGGTATCTATTCTGCCAAAGTTGCCCAGGACTTGCGTTGCTTATATGGGTGCACTGGACCATGAGGGGTGGGTATACCTTTGAAGGGATTTGAACCTTGGTAGGGGAATAACAACACCCTTTCTTTACCAGCCAGCCAAGCCCCCACCAACAGCGAATACCCTTTCTTTACCAGCCAGCCAAGCCCCCACCAACAGCGAATACCCTTTCTTTACCAGCCAGCCAAGCCCCCACCAACAGCGAATATGATTTTGATTTTCAAAATAATATTCAGTTTTCCCACCGGAGTCCTTGGGATCCTCCTTTTCTTCGTTATATTTCATTTGGTTCAATCAAAACCAAGTTAACCAGTTGCCGATTTTCTTGGCTTCTTCCAGGAACCAAACCTTCGTCGACTATTGCAGGTCCTCTGCTGCTAAGTTTGCTAGATGGTCTGCTACCTTGTTAGCTGTTCTCCTTACATTGACAAATTCTATTTGGTCAAAATTTCTGATCGCCTCTTTGGGCCATATTATCTGTTTCTTCAGCTCCAAAGAGGCCTCTGTCTTCCTGTTTCTTAACTGAACCATCGGAATTCAAAAAAATTTTGAGTCTCCATATTTGACTCACCCATTTGACATCCTGTATATACTAAATGAATACACGCCTAAGTGCATCAAAGATGTATGACAAAAAGGTGTTTGTATTTATCAAATGGGTACGCCTTTTTCGTGGGGACAAAAAGGCCTTTATATTATTGTGGCGAAAGCATGCATATTTACGTAGGGTACAAAACTTGAGGTGCTGGAGAATGACCACCATTCTTCTATACCAGATTTATAATTCCTAAAGTTCAAGCTTTGTAGCTTCTAACTTTCCTACTCCAACTAAAAGACTAATAACCAGAGAGAGCTACTCGTGTTTGCCCAGATATATAGGCCGCTGCTATGTAACATAACGGAGCTGACTGAGAATCAATTTTTCTAAGCCTTTTGGCTGATATACTTCTTCTATGGACTTGACAGACTTTCTAATTTTGACAAAAAACCTTCCAGAATTCATCAAAACCCATGGCGCGCTTAAACAAAATCAGAGTTGGATTTCCTTAGTCAGGTGCTGATTGGCTAAGGCTTGAAGCTCCGTTAGATCATCCTCGACATAGATATCTTCCAACCTTTTGAGTAAGCTTGATGATGTTGCCTTGAATCTGGAACACTTACTGACTGATAAACTCTTGTTCCTTCTGACTTGAGTTCAGAAGCTTTTGCTGAGCGTTCTGTTCCTCCTGGAGCTTCCAACTGTCAGCTCCATCACTTATTTCTTCATTTCCTCTTTTATATTCTCCAAATCACTTCCCTGCTCCACCTGAACTTCTGCCAGCTCGTCAATGGCCTTCTTTCTACTTTCCTCACATTTGAATCAGGATATCACTAACTCCTGATGGTGAGCGGTGAACCTCTTTCCTCATAGAGGCCACTGACATGAAGGCAGTCCTCTTGATTCTTGAATTTCCAGAGTCAATCCATTCCTGGAGTAGTACTGTATCCCTCTAGCCCACTCTACAATTTTCTGACATTCCTCCCCTCCAACTGCAGAGACAGAAGGGCCTCTACCAGTTATACCAACCTCACTGATCTCCTGCAGAGTTGGTACTCTGTCCGTCCCCCTTCTTCTCACTTTCCCTCTTCTTGTCACTGTTGCCTGCACGAACTAATTTTGCTTAACGATAGAATCTACTTCTATGACAGAATAATTACATATATGTTCATTGCTGATTAAATGATTTCCAATTGCCAGAAGTTCTAAAGAGGTCGTGCAGTCTAACTTCAACATGACTGTCTTTCTGGTGATGGACTCTTCCTGTTGACACAAGCAAGCAGCTAATTTCTTAGTAGGAGAATTTATTACAATGAAAAGAATATGTGTCACATTATATGATTCCCAATTGCCAGCAGTTCTAAGGAGGTCGTGCAGTCTAACTTCAACAGGACTGTCTTTCTGGTGATGGACTCTTCCTGTTGACACCAGCAAGCAGCAATTTTCCCAGTAGGAGAATTTATTACAATGAAAGCAGTATGTCTCACATTATACAGCAATTATCTTTCTGCTAAATAGCTGTGACTGAGAGTTATCTATTCTGCCAAAGTCACCCAGGAACATGGCCTCAACTGCAACTAACAGCCTGCGTAACCCTGCTTATGCAGGTACACTGGGCCACGAGGGGTGGATATGCCTTTTTAACCTTGGTAGGGGGAATAACAATACCCTTCCTTTACCAACCAGCCAAGTCCCCATTGACGGTGAATATGATTTTAATTTTCAAAACAATATGTAATTTTCGAACCATAGTTCATTGGATCCTCCTTTTCTTCCTTTTTAGCTCTTTGTTATATTTCATTTGGATCGATCAAAACCAAGTTAAAGGATTCCTCAATGTTACCTTTCCAATTGCCCATTTTCTTGGTCCCTTCCAGGAGCCAAACCTTCGTTGACTATTGCAAGTCCTTTGCTGCTAAGTTTACGAGGAGGTCTGCTACCTGGTTAGTTGATCTCCTTACATTGATAAATTCTATTTGGTCAAAATTTCTGATTGCCTCTTTGGGCCTTATTATCTGTCTCTTCAGCTCCAAAGAGGCCTGTCTTCCTGTTTCTTATCTGATCTTGAAATATAAAAAGTTTTGGGTCTCCTGTTTGACTCACCCAATTGACAAGCTATATATACCAAATGAATACTTGCCTAAATGCATCTAAGATGTATGACAAGGCTGTGCGTATATATCAAATGGGTCCACCTTTTTCTTGGGAAAAAAAGGCCTTTATATTATTGTGGCAAAAGCCATGCATATTTACGTACAGTACGAAACTTGAGGCGCTGGAGGACAGCCACCAGGTCCACCATTCTTCTATTATCTATACTAGATTTATAATTTCTAAAGATCAAGGTTTAAAGCTTCTGAGCCTCTGACTCAACTAAAAGACTAATAACCAGAGGTAGGTACTCCTGTTTGCCCAGAGATATGGGCTGCTGCTACATAACATAACACTGTAACAGATCTGACTGAGAATGAATTTTTCTAAGCCTTTGGGCTTATATACTTCTTCTATAGGCTTGACAGACTTTCTAATTCTGACAAAAAACCTTCCAGAATTTATCAAAACCCATGGCATATATAAATTAACTTAAATGAAATCACAGTTGGATACTTAGTCAGGGGCTGATTGGCTGAAGCTTGAAGCAACATTGGGTCCTCCTTGATATAAATTGTCTTGTCTACGAGAAACTTTTCTAGATATCTGCTGGCCTTTTGACTAAGCTTGAGGATGTTACCTTGAATCTGGATTACTTAATGGCTGATGAACACTCATTCCTTCTGATTTGAGTTCAAAAGCTCTTTCTGAGCATTCTGATCCTCATGGATCTTCCAACTGCCACATCCATCAAATTGGCCCATTTATTCATTTCATCTTTTATCTTCTCCAAATCACTACCTTGCTCCACCTGAACTTCTGTCGCTCGTCAATGGCCTCCTTTCTACTTACCTCACATCTAAATCATGATGTCACCAACTCCTGCTGGCAAGCGGAGAACCTATTTCCTCATAGAGGCCACTGACATGAAGGCAATCCTCCCGATTCTTGAATTTCCAGAATCAACCATTCCTGGAGTTGTACTTTATCCCCTCCAACTCACTCTTCAAAATTCTGAAATTCCTCCTCTCCAACTGCTGAGACAGAAGGGGCCCTTGTTTGATTTTGTGGGCACTAGACTCAGTGCACACACACACCAGATCTGGCAACAACTTCCAATTAACTTTACACAGCTGATGAACTGAAACACACTGATGTGTCTAACCAGAAACAAATTTAGCACAACAGAAGTTATAAAACCAGCAATTAGATCATGCACAGTAAACACAAAATTTCAGCCCAATCAACAGTTCTTCATTAAATTCCTCTCAAAACCCACTCCGTCTCCCTTACTAGGATAATGGCCATCGAGGAAATTACATATACAACAATTACCCTGGATCTGATTTGGCGGATCAAGCCCTAAACACGTCCTTGTTCTGTCTGATCTGAATCTCCTTTGCTTCTCTGTGCTCTTTCCTCGAACCTGGCACCTCTGAGTATCTCACTCACAAAAACCTCGCAATATTACTCATGCAAATCTCTTGCTTGAGAGAATCTCTCTCTCAATGTCTCGTGCCCTGCATGTCTTTGTGTTTGGTGTCCTCCAGCAAGACACCTCTTTTGTTCTTTTTGCCACCATCCACAGGCCCTCTTGGCCCTGCTCAGCCCTCTAGGCCATCCACAGGCTTTCTCTGCCATCTCGGCCCTCCGCAGGCTTTCTCTGCCGTCTCGGCCCTCCACAGGCCAGCCCTCTCGGCCTCCACAAGATGCTCTCTTGTTGACCACCTTCCACAGGCCATCTCAAGTCTCAACCCTCTTGGCCCTACTCGGCTTCATCAGGCCCTCTTGGCCCTACTTGGCTTCCTCAGGCCCTCTCGGCCTCCACAGACTTTCTCGGCCCTCTTGGCCCTCCTCAAGTCTGAGGCCTACTCAGTGTTCTCGTCCACAAGATGCTCTCTTGCCAACCACCACAGGCCCTCTCGGCC
Source organism: Pinus taeda (assembly GCA_000404065.3). Lineage (NCBI taxonomy): Eukaryota > Viridiplantae > Streptophyta > Pinopsida > Pinales > Pinaceae > Pinus > Pinus taeda. Next base: position 126,491 of record APFE030003330.1, read on the forward strand.
CTCCATAGGTCTGAGGTCTATTTGGCCTTCTCCACAAGATGCTCCCTTGCTGACCAGCATAGGCCCTCTTGGCCCTCCATAGGTCTGAGGCCTACGCTTCCTTCTCCTCCACAAGATGCTGCCTTGCTGACCACCATAGGCCCTCTTGGCCCTCCATAGGTCTGAGGCCTACGCAGCCTTCTCCTCCACAAGATGCTGTCTTGCTGACCACCATAGGCCCTCTTGGCCCTCCATAGGTCTGAGGTCTACTCAGCTTTCTCCTCCACAAGATGCTCTCTTGCCAACCACAAGAATGCATCAAGAATGAACCACTCACCCTTGTACTTATACTTTTCCAAAGGGTGCAATACCATGGGGCTATGGTTGCAAAGCCCCATGCCACCCAAAACGTCAACACCTCTACTGGTTATACAAAGCTAACTAATCTCCTGCAGAGTTGATACTCTGCCCCCCACCTGTTCTCCCTTTCCCTCTTCCCGTCACCATTTCCTGCACAAACTAATTTTGCTTGACGATACAATCTACTTCCATGACAGAGGAATTACGTATATGTTCTTTGCTCATCAAATGATTCCCAATTGCCAGCAGTTCTAAGGTGGCCATGCAGTCTAATTTCAATATGATTGTTTTTTTGGTGATGGAATCTTCTGGTCAAGACAAGCAAGCAGCAATTTTCCCAGTAAGAGAATTTATCACAATGAAAAGAGTATGTCTGACATTGCAAAGCAATTATCTTTCTGCTCAACAGCTGTGACTGGGAGGTATTTATTCTGCCAAAGTTACCCAGAACTTGCACGTCGCCCCAACTACAACAAACAGCCCTCCTTATGCAGGTGCACTGGCTACAAGTAATGAATATGCTTTTGAAGGGATCTGAATGTTGGTAGGGGGAATAACAACACTCTTTCTTTACCGACCAGCCAAGCCCTCATGGACAGTGAATATGATTTTAATTTTCAAAATAATATTCAATTTTCCAACCGTAGTCCTTGGGATCCTCATTTTCTTTCTTATTATCTCTTTGTTATATTTCTTTTGGTTCAATCAAAACCAAGTTAAATGATTCCCAAATGTTACCATACCCATTGCCCATTTTTGGGTCACTTCCAGGAGCCAAGCTTTTGTCGACTATTGCAAATCCTCTGCTGCTAAGTTTGCTAGGAGGTCTGCTACGTTATTAGCTGATCTCCTTACGTTGACAAATTTTACTTGGTCAAAATTTCTGATTGCCTATTTGGACCATATTATCTGTCTCTTCGGCTTAAAAGATGCATCTGTCTTCCTGTTCTTATCTGATCTTTTGGAATTTTAAAGATTACGAGTCTCCTATGTTTACTTTCTTAGTGCCTCCCTGAATTCCTGCTTTTATCATCCTGCCACCTCTGCTTGGTTGTTTGAGCATTGTCCTAGATTCTGGATGAAGAGAGTATAAAGGAATTCTTATTGTCTCTAATCACCTCCCATCCCCTTCTTTGCCTGGATTCTGTTAAGACGTCCCACTAAAATTGTTTTTCATCCATCTCCCTTTGGGATGGAGTCCATTCTCTTTGGTGACCTTGATGGTCCTTTATTGGCTTTCTTTAAAAGAAGTTACTCATTGTTTGCCCTAATAATTAAAGGGGGGTATAATATACAAACACTTATGATATATAGCAGTTGGTTGTGTATATGGCAGGAAAAAAGCAATATAATATTGCAAAGAAATAATCTTTAATGTTGCATAGAGATTTTTAAATTGGTTATGGGTTTGCAGGTTTGTAGTTCCTCCAGGATGTGATTTGATTGCTGCTGGTGGACTTCCAGTAGCTTTTGGTACTTCACATCTCGGGCTTGTTCACCGAGCAGGAATTTCTCGCGGTCAGGTTGGTCTAGCTAGCTATAGCAGCTTCTAAATTTTGGTTTATTACTCTTTTATCCTCAAAGGTTTGTTCATGGGTTGCTTGTAATGGTGTCAATTCTGCCATTTTGATGCATTTCAAATTAACTTGGTTGCTTGCCCACAATAAGAGTAAGGGGTCTTCTGTAATGAGGGTCCACAACCTTTGATAGGATTGTGACTCTCTCTGCGACATACATTTTTAAAGAGAAATACATTATACAGAAGAAACCCTTTTTAATTCTAATAATCACTTGCCAAGTGGTTATCTCTCAATAGAGGAAGAAAAATTACCAAGCAAAACTAGAGATTTTCATCGGAGTTTGAACTAAAATGCTGAGCTTGAACTAAATTTCTTGTTTTTTTTAATGGATCATGCAGTTTTTTTGTTAGGGCCTCTGTTCTGAATGCAATTCACAAGCTGCTAGACAAAACTTGTCTTGTCTTGGTTACCTTGAAGCTTGAAGCTGCATTAAGTTGTTGATTTTAATGTTCCATAGATCTCTTTTAAAGATGTTTTCAACTGGAAAGGAATTACTTAGAACTGTTGTCTACACAGGTTTTGCTTGTCCTTGGAGCAGCAGGTGGTGTAGGGTTGTCAGCTGTGCAGATAGGAAAGATTTGCGGGGCAATTGTAATTGCTGTAGCAAGGTAAGAGGCTAACCTTCAATTATTATGTAAATTTGCTTCTTGATTTTGAAGAAGCTTCTTTTGTTACTTTGTAACGTCAGTCTCCTTTTTAGTGGGCCGCTCTTAGGCTTTTCATTTAAAGTTTTGGTTTGTTCCAATATCATTTTAAGTCACTGGAAAATCTTCCTATTGAAAGTCTGTTTTTTATTTTTATTTTAAGAAAACTGTTACTTTTAAAATGCAATTAATGCATGTGTTACAAACAAAAGAGGAGCATGGAGCACATGGTGTTGAGTTTTTCAAGTATGTGCAATTCAGGGGACCTGAAAAAGAACGTCTTCTCAAATCATTAGGAGCTGACCATGTGGTCGACTCTACAAGCAGCAATATAATACCTAATGTCAGGGAGTACTTGAAGTCAAGAAACCTTAAGGGAGTTGATATTCTCTATGATCCTGTAGGGGGAAAGCTCTTGAAAGACAGTTTGAAGCTTTTAAACTGGGGAGCTAAGATTTTGATCATAGGATTTGCAAGTGGAGAGATTCCTATCATCCCTGCAAATATTACCCTCGTAAAGGTAGAGCTGGCATTCTACACCTTGCCAAAATGTTAGACATATGACAGGACTTGGCTTTAAGTTTTTTATATAGAGTGTAACTGCAGTTTTGATTAATCGCTATTTTTTCTTGTTATGAAGTTGGTACATTCCGATTCTTTTACATTTATTAATATTCAATTACACTCTCAGGACAATATCAAGAACATGTTTTGCATATTACTTGTGTTTTTTAGGAAATAATCATGTGAATATTTAAACTCAAAAGTCGATCCTCATCAATATAGGTATTTCTACTATTTGAGATCTTTTGGAATCTGTGCTGACTCTGAATATTGCTTCAGAACTGGACGGTACATGGACTCTATTGGGGAAGCTACAAACTTCATCAACCGGATGTTTTGGTAGATTCCATGCAAGAGCTTCTATCATGGTTAGCAAAAGGCTTGATACATATTAACGTGTCTCATACATTCAGGCTGTCAGAGGTATTCTAATCAATCTTCTACTCATAATGCATGAGGTTTGGCAGTGCCTTTGAAAGAATTTCTTATCTATTACCCTCCCTTCTGTGCTCAATATTTGCTGCATAGTCTATTTACTTGTTAAGAGTTTCTCATTTCCTCTTCCAAAGGAGTCCTCTATTCTAGTATGGTTTTTCTACAGTTAGTTACATTGAAGTGAACTTGAGTAACAGTATTTCAAAAAAATATCTGTTGCACTCTTATATAAAATTTACTTGATCACACATACATCTTTGGTAATGTGTGTTAAAAATTGAAAATGCTATTTATTGATGGGTTAGGACTGTACTCAAAACTTCAAAGTGCCTAGAGGATAGGCCTTAAAGTCCACAGTTGGAAAATGTTGAAAATTGACAGCTATCGGATGAATTTCCTTGAATAAAATTTCATTTCCGACCTTTCTAAAGTGACTTTCTAAAAATAGAAAGTCATGTCCATCTTTGCAACCATAGCTTTCCAGAAATAGTAAATCACTTTCCATCAATTCGTAATCATATATATATGATGGAAAATCACTCAACTTGTCCTTAATCAATCTCAATTGTTTAATTTTTAACTTAATCATCAATATTATTATTATTATTACTATTATCGTCTTTATGATATTATTATTAAAAATAAATTCAAGTCTCAATCATGAGACTCAATCATGTCATATGTAACCCCCCTCAATTAATGCATATGTTACTCTCTCTCTCTCTCTTGATGGATTCATTCCTCTCTCTCTTTAATGCTCTTACGCACCTCTTACACTCTTTTACACAGTTTAATGACTCGTCATAAAAAGATTCCTCTGACACCTCTTTAATGCATAAGTTATGCTTTTCTCCTAATTGCGTAAGTTACACTCCTATTTTGGCATATGTAACTCCTCCTCAAGACATAGAGCTACTCCCTCATGAATTTGACCTTCTTGCTCTTCCTATATATTTGTGCCTCTCATCCTCACTCGACAGTGTGACACACTTACTTGTGCTTGTGAGAGGAGAATTCGAACTTGAAAAAGAGAGAGTTGGAGAGTCTAGAGGAAGATTGAGAGAGAAAGAGAGAAAGAGTCTTGAAGAGCAAGAGCAGATCTTGGAGAGCCAAAGTGATTCAGTGTTTGCATTAGTTACTGCTGTTAGAGATCTTCTTCAAATTTGGGTGAACTTCTTCATTCTCTCATTGTACTTGTACCTCTGCTAAATAATTGATTTCTAATAGAAGAAGTATCAAGTTGGTTTTTCCCCTTGTGGGTTTTGCCTTGGTCATTGACCTAACTTTTCTGTGTCTCATTCAGTTCTTGGTTGTCTTCCATTGTACATATGGTTTATGTGCTATCTACAATTACTTAACTTATTTTGCAACATAAAGAAGTTATGGATTTAAGTGATTGTAACAACATAGAGCATCAAAATTTCAACATGGTATCGGAGCTTTGGTGAAGACCAGCTCAAGAAGACAAGCTCCATTTCCAGCTCTCTTTCTGTTGGAATATCTCTTGCTGTCAACTCCATTTCTAGCGCTCTTTCTGCTAGAATATCTTTTGTTGCCCGCTTTGTTGACCACTACGTGTCAACTACCCGTAGCAGTACACCCCCTTTTTCGCAAAAGGGATAGCGCTTGATCAACGTGTCCGTGCCGTTCGACTGTCATCATCAACCCGATCTTGTTATGTTGTAAACCCAGTTTGCATGTGTAAATTGTAAATAATCTGAGCAGATCTGAGTCATGTATGTAAATTGCCTAGGCAAACCTAATTTTCTAGTGATAATCTACGTTCCAGAAGGTTTTTTGTCTCACTGATCCATGATCGGCAGAGTTTTCCTTCAGCCTAACCCCAAAGCCGGAATGTCATTGGAATCTTAGGGGAATCCTAGTGTGCTTCGGTCTATGTAAAAGTAATTTGGAAATAATTCTAACTATTTGGTTAGGTTATTACAAATTGCTTGATCTGCTAGATTATAGTTGTGTCGCAGAACTGGGTGGTCTATGAGGGTCTATGTCAAATGGGTTTTCCCCCTTGAGATGTAAGTTGTAAAAGTCATGATGTAAAGTGCCTTGAGGGTTAGAAAATGTTTTATTCCCTCATGAGTCCTAAGACCTAAGTCCTAGGTCCTAGGTGATTTTTTCAAAGGCTAAGTTCAAGGATCCAAAAATAAAAAATAAATAAAATATAAAATTAAAAATAAAATAATTAAAAATAAAATAATAAAAATAAATTTAAAAATAAATAAAAAAACAATAAAAATTGAAAAAAAATAAATAAAAATAGTCAAAGTTTAAGAAAAAAAATGCAAAGCTTAAATTTATAATAAAATGGCATTTAAAATTTGACGGATGAGATTAAAAGGGATTTTGATCCTCATCGGAACGATCGAGATCATTTTGACATGGATCACTCGAACTAGTCGTTGGAAAATTTTCCTTTAAATAGGGTGTCAAGGGTCATTTGAGAGATTGGATCGGAGAGTCTGGTGCTAAAGAAAACTCTCTTGTAGTCATTTTTTGTGCAATAAAGAAAGACTTTGAGGTTGAAAATCTTGCTGGTGTTACTGTTCTGGAAATGCTGTAAGATGTTTTATTTTTTTTGCATAATTTTATTTTCAACCATTGATAGTAGCTTGATGAAGATTGATCTAGGCACATGTATCTTGTCTGATCTTTGGGGTTTGAATAATAGTTTAATTTCTGAAATATAATGGCAGGTGTCTCCATTTGATTTGAATTTCTCTGTTGTTTTCTCCCTCTATGTTAATGGTTGATTTAAGCTGTGCAGAAGATCCTTTTTTTTAGATTACCGGGCGTTAGGGGAAGTTCTCGGCTGAACTAGCCAACCCCCGAATTGCGTTTTCTGAAAGAGCCCATCCAATTTTAATCCCGGGCTTATCATTAGAATTTTTTGTTGCAGATGCATGAAGGGTTTTCTGAAGCACCTCACATTAAGTTTGAAATTCTGAAAATATTTCTGTGGCAAAATGGAAAATCTGGCTACCTAGAGCCTTCAGTTTGTAAATACTGTAATTATTTAGCTGGTTTTTAGGGTTTCGTTTATTTTTTGCATTTTCAGGTTCTGGTTGTTTGTTTTCATTGTTTTCAGGTTGCAGGTATAGGTTTTTTGAATTTTTTTCAAGGTTTCTATCAGGCAATTTGGAGCAGGAATGATTTAAAATTTCAATCAATTTTCTGGACTACGGGTCTGCTACTTGCGTTTTCATTTTTCACTGATGCCTGGGGTTTTATTGCTGCAGATTTTTTTTTTTTTTAAGGGCCGCAGTTTTTCGCTGCTGTCATACCCTCTGCCATTTCTCTCTTTTCATGTATCCTCAACCCTCCACGCAGTTGCTCTTCTTTACTTGCCGTAGAAAGTCTCTCCACGCAGCCACCTCCTTTCATCCCTACCTGCAAAACAAACGCTCCAAATCCTCACACTTCTTTCCCTCAAACCCTCACGCAGCAAATTTGTTTTCCTCCTACGCAGCTGAGTTTTCAAAATCCATTACGCTGCTCTAGCTCCCTAACTCCTTCACACTGCTGCCATTTCTCACGCTGTCCCTTACATGTCTGCCTTATTTCCAGCTCCACGCTGCGTCCTTCATTCATCCTCTCACGCTGCACGCATCTCATTTCCATCAGTCCATACTCAACAATCTGCTCTCGCTGCGTATTATCACACTGTCCAAGCTTGCAGGCAGTGCAGTAGCTGTTGCTCCATGCTGCCAAAGCTCCATTTTGCCGCTGTCCAGGCCTGCGTTCCTCCATTCCTGCTGCCGTCGGGTTCAGCTGCACACTAAAACACATTTTTATCTTCTGTAACAGGGTTAACGTAAGTTTTTTTTTTATGCATATGGTGGCTTAGTTTTGGGATAAGTTTAGATTTTATTTGATTTTATTTAAAGCGTTGTATAGTTAGGATAGTTAGATTACATTTTGATTTATTAGCATATAGTTTCATATTTCTTTTAGTTTAGTATTAGCTATATTTTAGTTTTTCTGTTGTCTTATTTTGATAAATCATAAAAAATAAAAATTAAAAAATAAAAAAAATCTCAAAAAGGCAAAATTCGTTGTTTTTTTATTTATTTATTTGTATTTATGTAATATGGTTAGGTTTTAGGTTTAGGTATAGTTTAGATTAAATTTTAATTTTAGTATTGTTCTATGTTTTAAGTTTATAACTTTATATCATAATAAAAATTAAAAAAAATATAAAAAAGGCATCTAAAGGTTCTTTTTAGATTTAGATTAGACTTTAGTTTAGATTAGATTTTATTTTTATTTAGGTTTTTAGTTTTGTTTTGTTTTTGGACTTAGAATTTTATAAAATATATAATATATATATATATATATATATTTTGAAAAAGCTTAACAAAAAATTGAAAATTCATTTTTGGTGTCTTTCGTGGTTCCATTTTTCTATAGTTAAATGCACTTAAATGTTTATCTAAAGTTAGCTATATGAAAGTGGTAATTGGTTAACATTTAAATTGTATGATTGTTTAAAGCATTCAATTTTTAGAAATTTAATTGTTGGATCATTATTAGTTGAGTTTATTGAATAGCTTGTATCGCTTGGGATATTTGATGATAAATGATTGTTTTACAAGGTTCATATTTCTGCAACAGTTAATAAATAATCATTTAATCATTAACTCCATAAGGCACTGGTACATGATTCCTAAAATCAATTAAGTGCTAAATTGTCTTGTTGTGTCTCCCAACCCAACTGGTCCACAGTTGTTCTTCATCCATCCCATAGGGTCTACCCCCCTTAGCCTCGGGAGGCGGCTTAAATGGAGAGATCGGGGATTAGGGTAACAGCCCCCAGTCTGGGCGTTGTTGTGACAATCTGTACGGCAACACGCTCCATTTGCAACTCCTTTTCTGCTGAAATATAGCTTGTTGTCCGCTCCATTTGCAACTCTCTTTTTGCTGAAATATAGCTTACTGTCTGTTCCATTTGCAACTCATTTTCTGCTGAAATATAGCTTACTGTCCGCTCCATTCGCAACTCTCTTTCTGCTAGAATATAGCTTGCTGTCCACTTTATTTGCAACTCTCTTTTCGTTGAAATATCTCTTGCTGTTCCTTCTACTTATTGCTCATTTTCTACTAAAATTTCTCTCCCGTTTTGCTACTGAAATATCTCATTTACAGCTGAAATATTTCTTGCTGCCCCTTTTTATTTGCTGCTGAAATTTTGGGCGAATCAAGATGTCTTCCTCCTACTTTAAGAATGAAGAGAAGCTGGTTCATACTTCAAACTTCTTCCCTTGGAAGACCAGATTGAATATTACTCTTGAGGAACATGATGTTCTAGAGTATGTTAAAGGAGAGGTAGAAGAACCAGCTGAAAGCCCCAATGCTGCTATCAAGACCATATACAAGAAAGGTGAAGTCAAGGCTAAAAAGATTATACTCTCTTAGAGACCACCTCATCACTTATGTTTCCAATTTGAAGAAAGCCAAAGAAATGTATCACAAGTTGATTAGAATGTATCAAATGAATAACTTGAGTCAAATTCTTGCTTTGAAGAATCAACTCAAGGATGTTAAGATGAACATAGGAGAAATCATTCAAGCATACTTCATGAGGATATCAAAAATCAAAAATCAGTTGCCAACTTCTGGTGAAGTTGTTTCTGATAAAAAACTAGTATTGATTTTGCTTGGAGGCCTTCATTCTTCTTGGGAAAATTTTATTACTACCATCAGTAATAATGACAAGTTTTCTACATTTGATGAGCTCTTGGGCAAGTGCAGTCAAGAAGAAGCCAGAATGATTTTCAACGAGAGAATTCCCAAGCATGAGAAGGGAGAACCTACTGCTTTTGCTGTACAAGGCAAAAATAAGAAAGGAAGAAGATGAATGCACTATTCGAGAAAGTTTGCTCCCAACAACTCCTCTCAATGGACCAGAAACTTATCAAAAGTCCAATGCTATAATTGTCGCAAACATGGCCACTTTGCTCGTGACTGTTCAGAAAACAAAAGAGCATCAAAATCGAACTTCAACAATCGCTCCAACAAATCTGATTACAGAAGAAGAAGAGAAACTCCTTCTACTTGCAGAGTAAACTATCGTTTTTCAAGGAATCGAAGGTATGATAATAATGCAACTGAGAGTCAATCATAGTACTTTCTTGTTTCTGCTCTTTCTAGTTCATCTCTTGTAGATTCTAGTGATAGCTGGTTGGTTGATAGGGGTGCTTCAAGGCACTTTACTGGTTACAAATAAGTACTCTCTAATCTGGTTTAGAGGGAGACAGATTTAAAGATCATTCTTGGAGATAACTCTACATATCCCATAAAGGGATTTGGTTCTGTTTCTTTCCATTTGGATCAAGGTAAAACTTTGACTCTTCAAGAAGTTTTATATGTAGTTGGTTTAAAGAAGAATTTTGTGTCCATATCAAATTTAGAAGATAAAGGAATGAAAGTTGCTTTCATAGATGGTAAAGTTCTCACTTGGCCATTCAGATCCAACATGAGAGATGCCCTCACTCTAGGGTATAGATGTGAAGGTCTATACAAAATCAATGGAAGACCTATTCATGCAGTAATCCATGATATCAATCATCAAAGTGAACTTTGGCACCGAAGGTTCACTCACTTGCACTACAAAGCATTACCTCATGTGAGAAAGATGGTTTCTAGAATGCCAAAAATCAGATCTGATCATGATGGTGTTTGCCAAGGATGTGCAAGCGAAAAGCAAGTGAAGGGACCATTCTCTTAAAGCAAAAGTAAAACCAATCAGGTATTGCATCTTGTACATTCTAATTTATGTGGACCAATGCCTATAACTTCTCTTGGTGGTTACTTGTACTATATTATCTTTGTGGATGATTTTTCTCGCAAAACATGGATTTATTTTTTGAAAAATAAACGTCAAGATTTTAACATGTTCAAAGATTACAAAGCTCTAGTAGAAAAACAAATTGGAAAGAAGATCAAAATTTTTAGATCTGATAATCGAGGAGAGTTCACTTCTAGTGATTTCATTGACTTATGCAAAGAAGCTAGAATCAGAAAAGAGACCATTGTACCATATAACCCAAAACAAAATGGTGTGGCCGAGAGAAAAAATAGAACTATCATGGAAGTAGTCAAAGCTGTGTTGCATGATCATAAATTGCTAAAGTTTCTATGGCGAGAAGTTGCGAACACAACTATCTATGTTCAAAATAGATCTCCTCACCGTGCCCTAAACAACAAGACTCCTAAAGAAGTCTTCACTGGCGAGAAGCCTAAAGTTGGGCACCTAAGAATCTTTGGCTGTCCTGTCTACTTTCATGTCCCAAAAGAGAAAATGAACAAGTTGGAATCTTCATGTAAGAAATGTATGGTTGTTGGTTATTGTGAGAATTCTAAAGCTTACAGAATATACATACCCGGTCAAAGAAATATAGAATTTTGTAGGGATGTAACATTTGATGAAGATGCAGCTCTTGGAAAAGCAAGAGACACTCTTCTTCCTCCTGCTAATGTTGACAGTCAAGATGATGTATTTGAAATACAAGAAGACCCTGAAGCTAAAACTGATCTTGTTGATGAACCCATGGAGCCTATGGATCCTTTGGATCCTCTTCCATGTGATCCTCCTTCTAAAAAGAGACCTTTATGGCTTCGTGACACTCTTCAAGATGTTGATAAACACGCTGCCCCTAGAGGAACTTTCAGAGAGAGCAAGAAACCTTGCCGGTTCCAAGGATATGTTGTAGCCATGAGCAACATTATTCAAGCTGAACCGTGCACTTTTGAAGAAGCTGTGAAGGCCTTAGTGTGGAAAGATGCAATGGCTGAAGAATATGAATCCATCATTCATAATGATGTATGGGAAGTGGTTCCAAGACCCCAAGGTAAATCTGTTGTATCTTCTAAATGGTTGTATAAAATTAAACATGGTGTTGATGGCAGTATTGAAAAATATAAAGGTAGATTTGTGGCTAGAGGTTTCTCTCAGAAAGAGGGAATAAATTATGGTGAAATTTTTGCACCTGTTGCCCGTTACACCACCATCCGATCTATTATAGCTCTAGCTGTTAGCCAATGATGGTCTCTGCACCAAATGGATGTGAAGACTACTTTTTCGCATGGCTTCCTTAAAGAAGAAGTATTTGGGGAGCAACCACAAGGCTTTGAAGTATAGCATCCAAAAACTCATGTGTGTAGGTCGAAGAAAGCCCTTTATGGTTTGAAGCAAGCTCCAAGAGCTTGGTATGCTCGCATAGATAGCTTCTTGATGAAGCTTGGTTTTACCAGAATTAATGTAGATCCAAATCTTTACTTTAAGACAGTCCAATGTATGCCTTTGATTTTGGTATTGTATATTGATAATTTATTTCTGACCGGTAGTGAACCTCTTATTCTCTAGTGTAAGAGGGAGTTAGCTTCTGAATTTGAAATGAAAGATCTTGGTTTGATGCACCACTTTCTGGGCTTGGAGGTAATGGCAGAAATCTGGTGAGATTTTCCTTTCTCAAGGAAAATATGTTGTCAAACTACTAGAAAGGTTTGGCATGACCGAGTGTAAGTCCATGAATACTCCAATGGAAATGAATTTCAAGTAGCTTTGTGGTAAAGCTGCAGGACCTGATTTGGCTAATCCCTCTGATTACGGTCAACTGATTGGGGCACTAATGTTCTTAGTGAACACTAGACCAGATATATGCTTTGCAGTCAATACTCTGAGTCAATACATGATTAAGCCTGCTCATGCACACTGGGTTTGTGCAAAGCATGTGTTGAGATACTTGCATGGGACCATCAATCTTGGATTGAGATATACTGCCGAAGATGTAAGGCTACATGGATACTCTGATGCTGATTGGGCTGGTAACTCTACTGACAGAAAGAGCACATTAGGGTGCTGCTTCAACTTAGGATCTACCATGATATCTTGGATGAACAAAAAACAAAAGTCTGTTGCCCTTAGCACAGCTGAAGCAAAATACATTGCTGCTAGCATGGCTAGCTGTGAGGCAGTATGGCTAAGGAAGCTCTTTGGAGAGTTGTTTGAGAAAGTATTAGATACTACAATAATTTACTATGAAAATAAGAATGGGATTTGACTTGCTGAAAATCTTGTGCTCCATGACAAGTCCAAACACATTGAGATCAAATATCACTATATCCGGGATATGGTACAAAGAGGAGTAGTAAGACTTCATCATACATCAACTGATGACCAGATCGTTGACATTCTTACCAAGCCTTTGCCGAAACGAAAGTTCTTGGTTTTAGAGCGCAGCTTGGACTGACAGATGTGACCCTTCCTAGAGAGGGTGGTCATGGATGATAAGCCTTGGATGAGTGAGATCCTTGTAATGCGTTGACAAGTGGATCCCCCCAAGCAGTGATGAGCCTTGGATGAGCGAGATCCTTGTCATGTGTTGACAAGTGGATTCCCCCCAAGCAGTGATGAGCCTTGGATGTGCGAGATCCTTGTCATGTGTTGACAAGTGCATCCCCCCAAGTTGTGATGAGCCTTGGATGTGCGAGATCCTTGTCATGTGTTGACAAGTGGATCCCCCCAAGTGTGTATAGGGTGATGGATGTATCTCCCCTATGATGATTCTTCTTCATTAGATTGTAACATCATTGTTCCAAAGCAAAGATAGCAGAGATCCTTTTATCAAAAAGAAATTCCTCCCTAGCTTAGAGGGAGTGTTGAAAATTGACAGCTATGGGATGAATTTCCTTGAATAAAATCTCATTTCTGACCTTTCTAAAGTGACTTTATAGAAATAGAAAGTCATGTCTATCTTTGAAACCATGACTTTCCAAAAATAATAAATTACTTTCCATCAATTCGTAATCATATATATACGATGGAAAATCACTTAACTTGTCCTTAATCAATCTCAATCGTTTAATTTTTAACTTAATCATCAATATTATTATTATTATTATTACTATTATCCTCTTTATGATATTATTATATTATT
>APFE030003330.1:140040-161253 GCA_000404065.3 Pinus taeda
TCTTTATGATATTATTATATTATTATTAAAAAGAAATTCAAGTCTCTCAATCATGAGACTCAATCATGTCATATGTAAACCCCCTCAATTAATGCATATGCTACTCTCTCTTTCTTTTTAGTTGATTCATTCCTTTCTCTCTTTGACGCTCTTACGCACCTCTTACACTCTCTTACACAATTTAATGACTCGTCATAAAAAGATTCCTCTTACACCTCTTTAATGCATAAGTTACACTTCTCTCCTAAATGCGTAAGTTACACTCCTCTCCTTTATGGCATAAGTTACACTCCTATTTTGGCATATGTAACTCCTCCTCAAGACATAGGAGTTACTCCCTCATGAATTCGACCTCCTTGTTCTTCCTATATATTTGTGTTTGTCATCCTTACTTGACACACTTACTTGTGCTTGTGAGAGGAGAATTCAAACTTGAGAAAGAGAGAGTTGGAGAGTCTAGAGGAAGATTGAGAGATCTTCTTCAGATTTGGGTGAATTTCTTCATTCTCTCATTGTACTTTGTATCTCTGCTGAACAATTGATTTCTAATAGAAGAAGAATCTGGTTGGGTTTTCCCCTTGTGGCTTTTGCCTTGGTCATGACCTAATTTCTCTGTGTCTCATTGAGTTCTTGGCTGTCTTCCACTGTGCATATGGTTTATGTTCTATCTACAATTACTTAACTTATTTTGCAACATAAAGAAGTTTTGGATTTAAGTGATTGTAACAACATAGAGCATCAAAATTTCAACAAGAAATATACACAAATATTTGGAATTGAAATTGCTATTTATTGTTGGGTTAGTATTCTGCTCAAATATACCTAGGCCTTAAGGTCCATAGCAATTGGTTAACACAAAGATCCATATTGTGTGTTGAAATTCTTTCCATATCCGGTTGGATATGCATTTTATATGCAATAGAATTTGTTACAACAAAATCTAGCACCCTCATATGATGTAAAGTCCCAACCATTGAGGGGTTAGCTGCCTCCAATTCATGAAGGCTACCCACTGTCACCACAATAACTCTTCCTCTCACTTTTGCTTCGCTCTTCTCCTACTCAAGGGGGGCTTCCCTGTGGATAGGATATCTAAGGCTATAGAGTGGAGGCACAAGGTGATATATTGAACAATTAGCCTAAGTAAAATGGGTGGTAGTAGTATAGTGGAAGAATGAATGGTGTGAGCCTAAAATATGAAGGAAAATCCGAAGACCAACCTAATCACACCTTGGGAAAATAGAATGAAGTATGGATCAAAGAGGGGTGTGGGCCTTTACACATAGGTGATTTTGCTCTAGTAGGTGACCAAGGTTCATCCACCCCTAGGGCTGGGCTAATAAACAGTGAAGGGCATACCAACCCACAACAATGATGAATGTTGTGCCATTGTGTTGGCCATGAAAATGTAGGGCAATAAGAGATGCTATGCATGCCACAAATCAGCCTTAACTTTCTGAAATTTGTAGTAGAAAATTACCTTGGAAGGCTATGGGTGCCATTCATAAGCATTATTATGAAAGTGAGGTCATATTAGATGCAAGGCTAACACAACCAAAATAACAATAAGAGGGATCAAATCCTCACATTACTCTGTCCAAATGAATCATAGTTCTTAACAAAGCATTCGTAACATGCTAGAAGTGTTTCCTACTACAAACAACAGCATATGAAAATAAATTGCACACATGAAAGCCTCACATAAACAAGATATATTTCCTCCTCCAATCCTCCATCAAGGTCCAAGCATGTGATGTACAAGTAAAGTCAAAGGGGAGATCTCCTCTATCCCTAGAAGTTTAATCAACCATTACAATGATGAGAGAGCTCCTCTTTATAGAGGGAGTCTTTTCTATCATATAATAAACAAATATTATTTGCTAACTAACTCTATGAAAAGTCAAATAAAGAACATGGATGTTGAAATTTGATGACTAAAAAGTTTCCTGCAATCCCAACCCAGTTTTAATTTGACCTTATCACTCCCATTCAGTTAAATGCCCTTTCCCATAAACATACATTCAACATATAGAATTCTGGAAATGAAATTTTCAGATTAAAACACATGGGACCGTCAACACATGCTGAAAATAAATATGGACATAAACAGACCAGCAACACGTAAAAATACACAGAGTTTTGGTCAACTTAGACTCAAGCAAAACCCCTTCAATTTTCTCTGGGGAAAACTTGTTAGAGAGCTCTTCAAATTTATTTATCTTTCAAGTTCAGGAAAAATATATTTGCAGAAAAAACAAAAGAGCAAAATACAACTTATCTCTTCAGCCCAAAACTCCTTGAAAACTGTGCCCACTTTGCCTCGATTTCCATGCCCACTTGAAGTTGAAAATATGTGCTGTACAGATACACATTGTATAGATTGCACTGTACGGATTCTGTATGGACTATGCAGATTTCCATACCACTGTACGAATTGTACAAATTTTTCAAATTTTCTTTCTTTCAAAAACTTCTCTCAACTAGCATGCAGCTCACAACATTAAATTTTGTTCGTACTGTAGCTTCTGCTATCTTCTATGACTTGATTTCTGTGCCCAATGTTGTCACTCACTGCTTCATTAGTTGCTAGTTGCTTCCAAAGCTAAACGACAGTGATGTTTGATGCCAAATCCTGAGACACAAAAGCTATTTGAGCTTGAGGGGACCCTCTCCATTGCCTAGTGCTCGGAAAGAGCTTTCCAACGGTATATAGAAATCTAAAAATCGACTTCCGGAGCGAAAGTTAGAGGCTATTGAACAATCCCTTTGGAAAGCCCAACAAACAAGAAAAATATGTCCAAGTGTTGAAGAAAAATCGCAATCGGGGCTCGAGACAGTTCATTGCAATCGCATATCGGCCATTGACGGGGTCAAGATCTCACTCTTAAGGCTTATCGGCGGATGCAAAGGCCGATTGCGATTTATCGCTGGGGAGGGCTGATAAAGGCCTACCAAGAAAGGCATGACAAAACAGGGCCGGAGGGGCCCTTTTCTCTCTCCTCCAGGAGACCACGTGGTGGCCTTTGATTGGTCCGTTGAGCTGACATGGCAGCCGACGTCAGTGATGACATGGCAGGTACAGAAGATGACGTGGCAGGCAGACACGTGGCACTCATTTTTGTCATTTTCAGGGGTCCTATGGGGCTATTTTCGGGTGCCACGTGGCACCACCCACAGGGTGACATGTGGCAGTGATGATGTCAATGTTGATTTTGGGTAGCATCAGATGTGCTTTAGCCACGAAATTTGGTGGAGAGGTTGGGGCACATGAGATCTACAATACCCAGAAAGGGTTTGGGCAAATTCTAAATAGTTCAGGAGATATTAAAATAATTAATATTTTTAATGGAGTCCTTAAGTCTAAACTTAGGGAAATTAAAATATTAATGTGAATTAATATGAAACTGTGTTAGAATGGTCCAAAATACATGGATCAAACCAGATCTAATCTTAGCCATTGATTAGGGACTTAATCTCGGCCGTTGACATGTCAACGAGAAAAGTATAAGAGGAGGCTTGAGGGTCACTTGGAGAGAAGACTAGAGTGATCAGTTATTCTATTCTCTAGAGCGGGGTTTGCTAAGAGAGATAGAATCAGTGATCAGAGTTACAGCTGAGGGGCATTGAGTACAGAGAGATAGAGAGGCAGAGATAGTGTCAGGAGAGCAACGCAAAGAGCTAGAGAGAGTGATGCAGTAGTAGGAAAGGCTCATGCAAGGCCATGCAGAGGCAGCTGGGAGCTGCGCAGTGCATCAGAGAGGCCAACATAGCTGACACAGAGGGCTAGAAGGCTAATGTAGGGCCTCCTGAGGCTGACGCAGACCCATTCAGGGTGACGTAGGGCCAACGCTGGGCAGAGAGAGGCTGACGCAGTCTAGAAAGGCAAACACTGGGGTTTCTGGGGCAGATTGGAGATGAGGAGCTGCCAGAAGGTGTTTTCAGGGTTTCAGCCGGGATATTTGTCTCAAACTAAGAGGTATTATTGCCAAGGAAATTTTTTGTTGGGTAAGCCGAATTTGGCACCCAGATTGTACTATGATATTGCTTAATAAGAAAACCCTCAGATAGGTATATCGTTTTCCCACATTGTGTTTTTCCGGGGACATTTGTCCAAAAATAACGGTGTCATATGGTGTGATTGTTTCTGTTTCCTTTAGTTGTTGATCTGTAATATGTTGAGCATGCACTAGTGTTTATTTTCAGTATTTACATTGTAAATAACTTGTTAAGTAACAGAACAAGTAGGTAGGAATAAATCAGATAATGTGCATGGAGGGTTTCTAACTCGTAGACTTAGAAACTTCAACATGGTATTAGAGCGTGGTTGCAGATCACAGGAGAATTGAGGACATTAGCCGAGCATAGCAATAGCAGCAAAAAACAACTGCCCTGAGTGACATAAGTTGTTTCTAGCAAAGCAGCAACAAGGGAAGGGTGACGTAGTGCCTGCGTCGTCAAGGGTGAGCTAGGAAGAGGCAGCGCAAAGGCTAAGAGAGGCAAAGGGAGCCTCACGCAGAGCCATGCAGAAGCTAGGAAGGCTAACGCAGTTGGCTGAGGAGGCCGGGTTGTTGGTGCCGGGATTGCGTAGAGCCTAGGAGCTCTCACCTTCAGATTGTTGGGGTTTAGAAGGCTGTGGGAACGTTGTGGAGTGGAGCTGGTGAGGTACTGTAGTCAGAACAGTACCTGATAAGGCAAGGCCAAGAAAAGGGAGTTGCTACCGAGGGTGTCTAGCCGAGAAACCCGGATCAGTGGTGTAGTTGCACAGACGATCAGAGTAGGGGGCATCTCGACATCGACAGAAGGATTTCTAGGAGGGAAATCGAGACTCATGGGGAGTCAGATCGAGAACTTCCAGCAGGGAAGTAGAAGAGCATCATTGGCACTACACGGAGTAAGAGACCAGGACAGGCTGGACGGAGCATCAAACTTCGTAGTCTAGAAGGCCAAAATCTTATCCGTACTTGATAGAAATTGTGTCAAGAACTTTGCCTTGAAGATTATAGATATCCTAGTTGACCCAAATGATAATGACAAGTACGAGGAGGCAATGACGAGGGCCAAGAGCATCATCCTTGACGAGGTCAAGGACCATGTAGTACCACACATTGCCGAGAAGCTATGTTGCAGGAAATGTGGTATAGAGGTCCATTTCTGTACGGAAATAGGTACGAAATGCGGAAACGCGTTTGGTACAGCCGTGAAACGCATTTCCGGCCGTACTGCCACGTTTCCCGAAATGGAAACGTGGCCAGTACGGCTGGAAACACGTTTCAGGGCCGTACAACCCACGTTTCCTCATTAACTTGTGTTTTTTTATTTTTATTTTTTTAATTTGTTTTTTAATTTACTTTTAGGGTATGTTAGTGACTTCTTGTTGCTTTTAGATGTGTGTCTAAAGTTATAAAAGTGAATTTTTGCCCTAGTGTTGATATGCAGTTCATCAGGAAGTTTGGGGGATATGTAGTTCATGGTAATGTTAAATTCTTAAAGTAAAAGTGATATTCTCCTTTATTTTTCATTTTCATCTTTTTATTTAAATTTTTAACATTACCATTAAATGACTCAGGATGTTTGAGAGTGGTTTCGCCCTCATTGGATTTCATATGGAGAAAGTAGAATTTTAGATCTCACTCAAAATCCAGCAGACGTATTTGTTTTTCAGGATTTCAGGGTTGGAGGGATTGCAATGTTTCTATTAGATTTTATCATGTACTAGGGTATGGAACTTGTATTTAATCAAGAGTACCAAGCCCTCTATGCAGGGGAAACTCCCAGTAATCAAGATCATGTAGGGTACTAGGGTATGAAATGTGTATTTAATCAAGAGCACTAAGGTCGTTTGACTATGGAGGAGGAGACTCTCAATACAACAATGGTCCTTCTAAAGAATGGGATGTAGATGCAGAAAATCCTGATTTGGATCTCTCTCTTGCAGCCTTATAGTCTTTATTGTACTTGCAGCCTCATATATTAATATAAATGAAGGCTGATTTTGAGATTTGGATATATAATAAAGGTTGCTTTTGGATATTCCGATATTTTTATTTTCATTATGTGATCATTCATGAGTAAATGT
Organism: Pinus taeda; assembly: GCA_000404065.3. NCBI lineage: Eukaryota > Viridiplantae > Streptophyta > Pinopsida > Pinales > Pinaceae > Pinus > Pinus taeda. The sequence goes on from APFE030003330.1 coordinate 146,117, forward strand.
GATGTACATTAAATCTTAAGTTTAAGTGTATAATTATAATGTATTTATTTATGCTTTATTTATGCAATATTATATATATATATATATATTATATATATTATATATATTTCAATATATATATATATTCGTGTTTCCCCGTTTCCAAAATCTGGGGAGGTCGCGTTTCGTATCGCTTCCTGTTTCGGAAACTCATACCTGTTTCCCCGTTTCGTGCAACTTAGTCGAGAAGGAAACGACATAGGAGATGTGGGAGGCCCTCAAGAAATTGTACCAGCATACTTCCGTGCAGAGAAGAATGTTACTAGAAAATCAGTTGAGGTCGTATCAAATGAAGAAGGGAGAACCGATTGACACCTTCCTCGGAGGACTAAATGAGATCCGAGATCAGTTAACTGCTATAGAAGCCACGCCGGATCAGGAATTGATGGTGAGGACAACCCTGAATGCTGTCTCAGAAGACTGGGAGGTATTTGTTCAGAGTATACTGGGCAGAGGGACACTTCCACCTTGGAATGAGATGTGGGCAACTCTTCGCCAAGAAGAGATCAAACGACAGTCAAAGGCGGGAAGCAGCAGTAATGGGATCAAAGTCAAGCCGGAGGAGGAAGATGTTGCCCTAGCATCTGAGGAAAAGTAGGAAAAGCGGAAGAAGAAGGATCTCTCCAAGATCAAGTGCTTCCACTGTGGGGAGCTGGGTCATGATGCGACCCAGTGTCAAAGGAAGAAGAGTAATGGAGAGTCTTACAAGACTAAGGCAGCGCCAGCAAGGCCAGAGAAGGAAGCGTTGACAGCTGATGACTGTGCCGTGAGTGCACACGCGCCACTTGAGAAGAAGTGGGGAGACATCGAGCTGTAGTTAGGCGGATTACAGGCGATGAGGGGCAGGATCCTTGAGGTACCCAGCCTCTTGGATTAGACCATGCTACGGGAGCCCCGAAGAGGAGTAGTAGGACTGGTGGATGTGGGTAGAGACGAATGTGGATGAAGCGGCAAAGAGAGCTACAGTGCAGAATTCCCAGGACAACGCGAGGCTAGTAGGCTGCAGCAGTGCGAGAGGCACGAGGGTGTTGCACCAGTGTAGGATGGCATAGAGAGGTGTGCAACGGTGCGAGATGCAGGGAGTTGTTGTAGCAACACAGAGTTTGGAGAGGGAGCACTTGTCAGCGGCAAAGGGAGCTTCAACATCAGGAGGGTCTCTAGCCCAACAAAGAGGTCAGAGTTGGGAGATCTATTACTTACTTGTCAGTAACTGAATTGTAGTGCAACAGTGGGTGGCACGATGCAGCATGATGAGAGGAGTTGCAGTGTTGGGAGAAAGGACCAGCAGCAACACGGATGCAGAGGGAGCTGTCATACAAATGCAGCAGTGGGAGTGGCAGAACCATGGGCAACATTACAAGATATAGTAGTGCATAGGATGATCAGAGTAATACTCAGGGACCGATGCTGGATGATTAGAGTAATACTCAGTGAGGAGTGTTGCTAGAGCACAGTCCTCGCTAAGAGGGAGTGTTGATTTGGGGTAGCATCGGATGTGCCCTAGCCACGAAATTTGGTGGAGAGTTTGGGGCACATGAGGTCTCCAATACCCAGAAAGGGTTTGGGCAGATTCTAAACAGTTAAGGAGATATTAAAATAATTAATATTTTTAATGGAGTCCCTAAGTCTAAACTTAGGGAAATTAAAATATTAATGTGAATTAATATGAAACTGTGCTAGAATGGTCCAAAAGACATGGATCGAGCCAGATCTAATCTTAGCCGTTGATTAGGGACTTAATCTCGACTGTTGATATGTCAACGAGAAAAGTATAAGAGGAGGCTTGAGGATCACTTGGAGAGAAGACCAGAGTGATCAATCATTATATTCTCTAGAGCGGGGTTTGCTAAGAGAGATAGAATCAATGATCAAAGTTGTAGCTGAGGGGCATTGAGTACAGAGAGACAGAGAGACAGAGATAGTGCCGAAAGAGCATCACAGAGAGCCAGAGAAAGTGACGCAGTAGCAACCAGGGCTCACGTAGGGCCACACAGAGGCAGCCGGGAGCTGCACAGTGCTTCAGAGAGGCTAGCGTAGCTAACGCAGAGGGCCAGAAGGTTGACGCAGGGCCTCCTGAGGCTGATGCAGACCCATCCAGGGTGACGCAGGGCCAACACTGGGCAGAGAGAGGCCGACACAATCCAGAAAGGCAGACGCTGGGGTTTCTGGGGCAGATTGGCGCTGAGGAGCTACCGGAAGGTGTTTCTGTGGTTTCAGCCGGGATATTTGTCTCAAACTCAGAGGTATTACTGCCAAGGAAGTTCTCTATTGGGTAAGTCGGATTTGGCACCTAGATTGTACTTTGATATTGTTTAATAAGAGAACCCTCAGATAGTTGCACCGATTTTCCCACATTGGGTTTTTCCGGGGACATTGGTCTAAAAATAACGTTGTCATTTGGTGTGATTGTTTCTGTTTCCTTTAGTTGTTGATTTGTAATATGTTGAGCATGCACTAGTGTTTATTTTCTGTATTTACATTGTAAATAATTTGTTAAGTAACAGAACAAGTAGGTAGGAATAAATCAGATAAAGTGCATGGAGGGTTTTGCACTGGTAGACTTAGAAACTTCAACAGTCAACAATGATGTCAGCAGGTTATCAACAATCGACGATCGCAAGTGTCAAGGGGATTTCTCTCGGACGCAATAAGAGTTTACAGTTCGATTTGTAAGGGCCTCGCGTCTAGACTATCGATCTTCACCCAAGAACAAGGCCGCAGTGCATCGTCGATTGTGATTTGCGGGATTTTCCTCCGGGTGCGATAAAAGATTAAAAGTTGGGTTTATAAAGACCCCGTTCGGACTATGGGCCCACTCTGATGGAAAAGGGAAAAGTACAGTTAAAGCGTTGATATGCGGGAAAAAGGCAATACAAAGGAAAATGTTGCTGAGACACATGGCCGATGACCTTAGCGCCTAAGGGCTCAGCACCCGGTCATATGAGGAAAGCCACAAAAAAGGGTATAGTAAAAGGGGCCAACGGGAAAATAAAAAACGGCCCATTTCACTTGTTTTAGAGGAAAAAGCCTGCGACTATGCGATTACACTGTTAAACAAAGAACACTACTCAACCACCGCGCCGGGGCATTGGAGACATCGTACAGAGGTTTAAAGGTGAGATGGTTTGGCAGCTGGGTAGTTTAATGAAGGTATGGGGCACCCTCAGGGAAGGACTCAACCTGCAGCATGCCTCCACAAGTCAGTGCCATAATCATTGAAAGTGGAAGAGACAGTTAGTCGGCCGAGCAGCATGGGCAAACTCCGTGACACAGACAGGGCTTGTTCTGAGGTTCTCATAGGGACAACAAAGGACTCTTCCTCCATTCCTCCTCCCATCCCTCTTGACTTTCTGTATTTCTTTGTTTTCAAGAAGGGATTCGATCCCTGTTGTAACAGGCATGTAGCAAAGCCTTACAGGGGGGACAACTAGTCTAGTATGGCAGCTAGAGCCATGGTTCTTAGATATTTTTGTAAACTGTAACTCCATCAACCCCCTCTTCTTATAAATAGGGGGATGAAACATAATACAGAGGTTCTGAAATTTCTGACCTGCGAGGGCTGAGTTCTGTGATACCAATTTGGCTCATAACTTTGTAAGTGAATCACTGTTATGTGAGATTGTATTACTTTACACAAGCAGAGCTTCAGACTATCACAAAAATGGTGGTGATTCCTCCTTCTTAGCATTACAATATGTTTTTCCTTCTGTTAATTCCATTATGTTAATATTCTTCTTTGTATGTGTGCTACAATAGCTGCTAGAAATTATTGCATGCTTCCTTACAGATCCATGTGTGTTGATTTATTAATGCATAATGCCTATATGAAGGCTTGAAGTATATCTTTAAACTGCTCTATTAGAATCATAGCACCCATCATCTATTCAGTCCATTATTCCTGCTTGTAACTCAAACAAGTGTATAATTTCCCATTGCTTACGGCTCTATGTTTCAACATAGAATTCTGGATGTTTTGGGCTCTATATGGTGAGTTATGCTCTCTCTTAATCCTCTCTCATTTACTCAACAAAGCCTATTAAGCTGTAATCCCCTTTGAAGTAATCAACCTCCACTGTTTTATGTGATACTACTGGGAACTGTGAGTGTGAGGAAATACCTGCAGTGCAGAAATCACACCTTTGGAGGAACAAACCAAACCCCCCTCATACCTTTTTTACGTGACAATTGGAGTGCTCCAACCCCTCACATATAACCTTATAATGCACTCCTCTATTTGAGATGTCCTAGGCACTAGTCTACAATCAACCCATAAGTTGTCTCAAAGGGAGCTTTCCTTGCCTCTTGTTGCACTTGTGCTGCAGGTGCAACATTTAGCGACAACCCCCATCTTTGCCCAGAAATCACTCCGTCAACTTGTTGCAACAAATTTCTCGTATAGAATTTTTCTCCAACTCTCAGCCTCCTTTCTCCAATTTGCTCATGAATAATGAGTGCAGTCTTTTTTTTTCTTTTCCCCCTTTTGTTTCCCTAAATGACCTTTGGGCAACCCTAAGATCTAATGGCTTAGATTCATTTAGATCAAAGGATGAGAAGAAATGTGCATTTAATTCTCACTTTCTATTTTTTAACTCACCCATTAAATAAAGTGCCCACATTGTACTTTATGTCTAAAGTCATTTTTCACTTTATAATTTAACATTGACTTTACCACTTATAAAGTCACTTTCAAGTCACACTTAAGAAAATAATTATTCTGGACATTTTTCCCTAGGTAGAGACTAACCCATGGGAAAACACTTGTCCAAGGTACATTAAAAATCAATACTCCCTCTTATCGAGGAAAGTGTTTCTCACCACACCCATCTTGTCCCTGAAATGGACATGCTTGCCTCTTGGTAAGGACTTCATGAGAACATCGACCACGTGCTCATCTGTCGATATATACTTCAGCTTCACTGCCCCCTTCTGAACATAGCCCCTGATGAAATGATATCTTATTTCAATGTGTTTTGCCCTGTCATGAAACAGTGGATTCTCCGTGAGTTTAATGCAACTCTGATTATCACAGTGAATAACCATCGATTTCAACTCCTGAACAAATAGGCCATACAACAACTTGCGAAGCCAAATGGCCTCACAACTAGCCAGGCTAGCAGCCATATACTCGGCCTCAGAAGAGCTCAAAGCAACTGACTTTTGCTTTCGACTGAACCACGACACAACTGTTGAACCCAATCTGAAGCAACACCTTGAAGTGCTTTTCCTATCAGAAGCACACCCTGCCCAATCTGAATCTATTTAACCTGCCAACCTCATTCCATCTCCCCGCCTATAGTCCAGACCATAATCAATAGTCCCCTGCACATAACGAAGAATGTGCTTTGCAACTACCCAGTGCACCCTCCTAGGCTCAACCATGAACTGGCTAAGTGTGTTCACTGCAAATCATATCTCTGGCCTAGTGTTGACCAGATACATCAAGGACCCAATAACCTGCCTATACAATGTGGGATCCACCAAACTAGAATTTGAAGCATGAAGCTTCTTCTAGTTGGTGATCATAAGTGTAGACATGGGTCTACAGTCTGCGATGTGAAATCTGCTCAACACATCCACAACATACTGCCCCTGCCCCAAAAAGATATGCACCTCCTCCTGCCACACCTCAAGCCCCAAAAAGTAATGCATCAACCCAATGTCCTTCATCTCAAACTCCATAGCAAGATCCTCCTTGCAACCACTAATCAGTCTCTCTGCCCTAGTAATGAACAAGTCATCAACATACAACACAAGAATGAGTAGATCATCCCTTACAACAATGTAGTATAGGTTGGATCTGCATCACTCTTCGTGAAACCCATCTGCTGTAAGTAAGTACCAATCCTCGAATGCCAAGCTCTCGGAGCTTGCTTAAGTCTGTAGAGTGCTCGCCTCAACCGACATACATGGGTCTCCCGCCCAAGTGACTCAAAGTCCTGTGGCTACTCAACATACACCTCCTCCTCTATAACTCCGTTCAAAAATGCAGTCTTCACATCCATTTGATGGATTTGCCAACCCATTTCTGCTGCAATAGAAATAAGGGACCGGATAGAAGTGTACCGAGTCATGGGAGCGAAGGTCTCGTCATAGTCAACTCCCTCTATTTGTGAGAACCCTCTAGCCACAAACCTCGCCTTGAACTTCTCAATGCTGCCATCCGCAACATGCTTGATCTTGTAGAGCCACCTGGAAGTCACAATTGAGTTTCCCTTAGGCCTAGGCACCACTTCCCAGACATTGTTCTTAATGATAGAGGCATACTCCTCCACCAGAGCATCTCTCCATACCTCCTGGTTGGCAGCCCCCTCATAGCTAGTAGGCTCAGAGTCAACAATGCTGGTAGCCTTAGCTAACTGCAAAACCGCTCAGGTGGCACACTCTTCCGGTTCACCCTCTTTGAAGGACCAATGGACTCCGCTTCCTTCAAGGTGTCTTGCAGCCACTTGGGCCTCCTCTTCCTTGAAGAAGCTTCCCCATAGGGAACCTCATCCTCTGCCCCCCAGTTTGGTGAACCTGAAGGTCTGCCAACTGACCCCGGTGTACCTGTACGAGCACCTGTCCTGGAAGAACCTGTATTGGCACCTGTGCCTGTGTCAGCTGAAGTGCCATGTGAACTTTGTACCAGTGGACTTCCTAAAGAACTGCTCGGTGAACTCACCACTGGTGCCACAGATGTCACTAACACTAAAGTACCTCCTCTACTAGTCAATCCAGAACCTCTGAGTCCCTGGTCCCTGTACCTGACCTCCTTGCTGAGGAGAAGTTTAGACTCTCTCTCATCATACTCCCGTGATCTTCGATAGGCCCTCTCCTCCTCGAACTTCACATCCCTCCTAATCACCACTCTCTGTTTAGAAGGAATGAAGATCCGATAGGCCTTCGAAGTCTTGCTGTAACCCATAAAGATACCCTTCTCTGCCATGGGTTCCAGCTTCATCCTCTACTCCTTGGGGATATAAGAATATGTGAGACATCCAAAGATACGAAGATGTCGCACATGAGGCTTCTCTCCAGTGAAAGCCTCATCTAGAGTCATATTCCCCAATACTCTGTGAGGACTCCTGTTCTGAAGATAAACAACAGTATTGCAGGGCTCATCCCACAAAAACAAAGGCAACCCTTGATCATGAATCATCGCTCTAGCAGCCCCAACAATAGCTCTGTTCTTCCTTTCCAATCCCCCATTCTGCTAGGGGTTGTAAGGAACCGTGAACTCTCTCCTAATGCCCTCCTGGGCACAGAAATCAGAAAACCCACCATCGGTGTACTCACCACCATTGTCTAACCTCAAGACCCGAATCTTCCTGCTTGTCTTCTTTTTCACAAGAGCTTTGAACTCTTTAAAGCTACTGAAGACCTCACCCTTGGTCTTCAGGAAATATATCAAGTCCTCCTAGGGTAGTCATCAATGAATATAACATAATACTCATAACCACCCAAAGACACATGAGACATATGACCACTAACATCTGTATGAATCAAGTCTAGTATACCTGTAGATCTGCTGTCTCCCACTGGGAATGGTAACTTGGTGTACTTGCCCAAAGCACACCCTTTGCAGACCTCATAATGCTCGACACTAAAATCGGGAACTCTAGTAGTGATCTCCCTTAGTACTCTCAAAGCTCCATGATGCATATGTGCCATCCTCCGGTGCCATAACTCGCACGAGCCTCTATTGCTGGTGTTACTAGTGTGAGTGCTACCAGATGTGCTACTCACCAATGCTCCTGCCGACTGAAAACTGAACTTGTATAGTTTCCCAGAGCGGACTCCAATCACTTTGGCCGAAGTGATTGAAGCTCCCCTGGGATGCATCAATACTTGCCCTCTTGAGAAAGTGACGTCAAACCCCTTCTCCTCCATAGTAGACACTGAAATCAAGTTCTTCTTCATCCCCGAAACATACAAAACATCCACGACCATCAAAGGAGGCAAAGACTCCCTCTCAAAGGTCACAGTCCCCACACCAATAGCTCTCACAAGGCGGTCATCTCCTAGTACAATCTCAATATCAAGTGCCCTCTCTGCAAGCTCTGAAAAGAACTCCCGTGCACCTGTCATATGGCGGTAAGCCCCGCTGTCTATGTACCACACATCGGATGATTTACTCCTACTAGATGTAGAAGTAATAAATGCAAAGTCCTTGTTAAACTGTGAAGCAAACTACTCCACCTTTGCTGAAGCTGCAGTACCCTTCTTCCCATTGTTCTTCCTCTCAGGACACGTAGCAGCATAGTGTCCCATCTTCTGACATGCCCAACATTTGACTTTGGACATATCTGTATCTTTCTTCTTCTTCTTATCCTTTCCCTTAGCCCCATCTAATGAGTCCCCTTTCTTGTCCTTCCCTTTGTTCTTCCCCTTGGCTGTCAAGGCTACATCCTCCTCATCTACTATCTTCACCCCACCACTGCCAGTCTTCTGTATCTCATGCTGCACACAATCATCCCAGAATTTGTCCCATTTGGGAAGATTCTCCTTAGAGGTAACAACATCTCCAAAGACCTCCCAAGACTTAGGAAGTCCCGCTACAACTATCTTGACTAACTCTATGGGTGCAACTGTGTCACCAATAGTAGTCAAATCATCACATACCTGTTTGACCCTGCCAAGATAATAAACTACACGTTTAGCGTTTGTCATCCTAATGTTCGTCAATTGTTCTTTGAGTGCCATCTTCCTGCTCTCATTGATACTTTTGATAGAGAGTGGTTAGAGCTGTTCACATCTGATATGCATATGTGTTTCCTCTCACCTGAGGAACCACATGATCCTTCAGACTGTCCATCAAAATCCTTTTTGTCTTTGTATTATTTTTTGTGAATTCAACAAGTTCATCTGCAGCAGTAGGAGGTACAAACACTTGCTGCACTATGTCCCAAACTGCTGCCTCTTCAAACACTGTCTGAATTCTGTCATTCCAAATGACATAGTTGGATATCCCACCCAGTTTGTCCTCTATCCTTAAGAACATGGCCATGGTTGCTGTCCAAAATTTACAAAACCAAGAAAACGGAGGAATGAACTTTCCAGCGCACCTTGCTGTCCCAAAAGTTTAGTCTGTGTGAAATTTCACCTTGCCGTCCCAAAAGATCAATTTGCTGTCCAAAGTGAGTTTGCTGTCCAAAAATTCAGTTTGTTGTCCAAACCATTGTTTGCTGTCCCAAACTACTGTCTGCTGTTCAAACTGCAATTTTCAGCCTGTCCCTCTGATACCATGTTGAAAATTTGATGACTAAAAGGTTTCCTGCAATCCAAACCCGGTTTTAATTTGACCTTATCACTCCCATTCAGTTAAATGCCCTTTCCCATAAACATATATTCAACATATAGAATTCTGGAAATGAAATTTTCAGATTAAAACACATGGGACTGTCAACACATGCTGAAAATAAATATGGACATAAACAGACCAGCAACACACATAAAAATACAGAGATTTTTGGTCAATTTAAACCTAGGCAAAACCCCTTCAATCTTCCCTAGGGAAAACCTGTTAGAGAGCTCTTCAAATTTATTTATCTTTCAAGTTTAGGAAAAATACATTTGCAAACAAACAAAACAACAAAATACAACTTACGTCCTTAGCCTAAAACTCCTTGAAAATCGTGCCTACTTTGCCTTGATTTCCATGCCCACTTGAAGCTGAAAATATGTATTGTACGGACATGGACTGTACTATAAAAATTTTCATACTGCTGTATAGACTATACAAATTTTTCATTTTTTTTGTAAAAACTTCTCTCGAATGCAGTTCACAACATTAAATGTTTTTCATACTGTACATTTGTGCTTTGATTTCCGTGCCCAACTTTTCCCAAAAATCACTCCTTCAGCTTGCTACAACAAATTTATCCTTCAGAAATTTTCTCCAGCTCTCAGCCTCCTTTCTCCTTTCTCTTTTCTTTTCCCCCTTTTGTTTCCCTAAATGACTTTTGTGCAACCCTAAGATCTAATGGCTCAGACTCATTTAGATCAAGGGATGAGAATAAATGTGCATTCAATTCTCACTTTCTTTTTTTTAATGCACCCATTAAATAAAGTACCCACATTGTACTTTATGTCTAAAGTCACTTTTCACTTTATAATTTAACATTGACTTTACCACTTGTAAAGTCACTTTCACTTTATAAAGTCACACTTAGGAAAAGAATTGTTTTGGACACTTTTCCCTAGGTAGAGACTAACCCATGGGAAATCACTTGTCCAAGGTACATTAAAAATAAACAATAAAATCTGAGTAGTTAGATCCTTCCTCAATACTATGGTTGAATATATCACAATATGTGGATAAAGGCTTCTCCAAGAGAGCTTGCCCTCATCCAAAAATAGGAAATAGATTACATTAAAAGTCACCAAGCAAGGGCATACAACTAAAAATAGGCATGATAACTAGGTCAACATGCAAGAGATTACATTAAAAGTCACCAAGAAAGGGCATACAACTAAAAATAGGCATGATAACTAGGTCAACATGCAAAAGGTCCATATAGAATTTGCCCACCAAGATGAATGCTTGCAAAATATAATTAAATAATATTCAACCTAGGAGGATGTGCTCAAGAGTCCACCTAGTAAAACAATAAAATAATCTTCTTAGAAGAATGCCCCACAACAACCATCCAAACATAGCAAGTGTTCCACAAGATGCATGCAACTAATCAACGTTGTGAGTCCCAAGGCAACAACTTTATGGATGAATGTGTAAGGTGCCAAGTAGATGGAGGTCTCCCCAAGAATGGAAGTGGTCAAACCCAAAAATAGCAAGTGGACCGTCTCCACAAGTGTGTCCTCCAAGAATATGCTCCAAAAGTAGAAATAAGACAAAGCAAGAGCATGCATGATGTCACGTGTGACCCTCCAACTATCCCACATGCCTCTCAAGAAAGACCTTCAATAGCCAACCCCAATAAAATAATATATGTGTCAAGTCAAAGGTGAAGCTGCTCTCCAATGAAGATCAAAAGATGACAAGTATAGCTGAAATATCCATGCAATAAAGATGAGAGAGAAACTAGGAGAGCTACACCTTAGAAAATTATGCCATGCAACTACCTCAACCACCCAATAAGTAATAAAGTATCTCAATGTGAAGTGTGCCCTGGGAAGAAGTGCCAAGGTGGTTAGAACTCATCAATGCCCATGCCAAAACCATGTGTTGTTTCCCAATACCATCAACAAATTTCACCAAACCATGTGCACAAGAGAAAGTACATGCTAGAGAAGTGTGCCAACCTCTGCAACAGTAAAAACAATAACCATGCATGCTGTCTTCAATAATTGTGCCCAGGAGAGGAGTACTGCATCAAAACCGTAAATCTTCTCCAAATAAACCTGTGTGAACAGTTGCCATGTGAAGTAGGGCGCTCAAGGGCGCTCAAGCTATTAACCTCCAGTAAAATAAAATAGATTAAAATAACCATTCCAAATTAGTTGTAGAATATATAAGAACATGCATAATTGTGCTACTTGTAGATGAATACTACATTATTATGAAGTTAGAAATGCCATCCATAGTACATTAGTGACTAATCGTTTGAGTATGAAGTTATGAACTATCTACCAATTACAAACAAACACACAATTTTTTAAGCTATATAATAGGAAGTAGATCAATAGGTTATCCACAAACTGTCAACATGATCAAATAGTCATGTTTACAAAATAGGCCATCTCACCCTTAATACGTACCTAAAGGCAAGGAAATAGCTACCAATTCTAGTTTTTTGCAATCTTAAGTAGCTACAACCTAGAGTGAGTACCATAAAAGAAATTGACCCTTGTATGCTCGGTGACAAATTTGATGAGTTTCTTCCCTCTCTTGTACAAGTGATGAATCCATCCACAATCTTTATGCTTGACAATATCAACTATTTCCTTATGATTGCAACATGACGCTCTTGGAGATTGAAGCTGACCATTGCTGCAACCCCTAAAGGCTCACTTAACAAACATATCAGACTCGAAAAAAACCAGATTTGCAACCTACCCTAGGTGCAGATTTCCCATTTTAGGCCAATAACAACCTTCCAATCACTACAAGATCCTGGACATTTCACCCAACAACCTATCACAATTACAGATCTCCTTCACTCACTAAAACTAGAGCTTCACACCTGTTCAAACTCTTCGACACGTCCTTCTCACAGGCAGCAACCCATTCCAGATCTGTAGGATTTCAGTGAACATGCCTTTGTACCATGTTAAATTTCAGACCATGGCAAGCAGATTTTGTTTTCAGATAAATTAATGTAAACCTAGGTAGCATAAAAACTTAAAGCCTCAATCAGAACAACAACATCTGAATATGTTAATCTACAAACATAAATTGTTGAAGATTACAAACATCAAACACACAATGTGGAATGATCAATATTGCATATGTTTTCTGCTTACGAAAAGAAGAAAAATTACACCCCTATAGCCCTATAGCTAAAGCTTGCCAACCAACACAGTGGTGTTGATTTGGGGTAGCATCGGATGTGCTCTAGCCATGAAAATTAGTGGAGAGGCTAAAGCACATGAGATATCCAAGACCCAGAAATGGTTTGTGCAGATTCTACCCGCTTAAGGAGATATAAAAATAATTAATATTTTAATGGAGTTCCTAAGTCTAAACTTAGGAAAAATAAAATATTAATGGGTATTAATATAAAACTAAGTTATAAGGTTCTAAATGACATGATCAAGCCAAATCTAATCTTAGCCGTTGATTAGAGATGTAATCTCGACCGTTGAAGGACCAACAAGAAAAGTATAAGAGGAGGCTTGAGGCTCAGTTGGAGACACACCAGAGTGATCAATCATTTGATTTTCTAGAGTGAGGTTTGCTAAGTGAAATCGAATCAGTGATCAATTTGTAGCGAGGGGCAGTGAGTACGAGGCAAAGAGGCAGAGACAGTGCCAGAAGACCAGTGCAGAGGCAGAGAGGCAGACACAGATCCAAAGGGAGTCACACAGAGGTAGCAGAGACTAGGCAGATGCCAGAAGGGCCTGTGTCATCCATGCAGAGGCTGCAAGAGTGATGCAGAGAGCCAAAGAGGTTGTGCAAAGCCTTAGAGCGCTGACGCGCAGGGTTTCAGGCTGACGCAGGGGCTAGGAGGGTTGATGCTGAGCTTCAAATTGTGCTGGAGAGGGATTTCATGGAGCATACTTCCCAAATATTTGCCTCTGAAGAAAGGTATTGCTGCCGGATTTTGTATTTCTATCGGGTGAGCCAGTTTGGCACCCAATGTACTCAGAAAAGAGCTGCTTAATAATAAAAACCTCAGAACTGTTGCACTGGTTTTCCCAAGTTGAGTTTTTCTGGGGACGATTGTCCAAAAATAACGGTGTCCTTCGTGTGTTTGTCTATTTCTTTCAGCTGTTGATCTGTAGATGGTTGAGACTGTATTGTGTTTATTTCAGTGTTTATATGGTTAAATAACTTGTTAGTAATTAAACAAGTAGGCGAAATAAACCAGAGAATACAGATAAAATTTCTAACGGGTAATACTTAGAAATTTCAACAAGTGGTGCACCCTATCTCTTGTTGAGAATGGTGTAATCTTCACACATGGCCAAGACCATCATGTATTGTGTCATTAATGCATTTTGTTAGGTATTAATTATGGATAATGCCATTGTTTTTTGTAATATTGGGTTAAAGTTAAGGCTGACCTAGTAAAATTTGGTATGTAGGCTCAGAAACCTACTTGGAGAGTGTGCCTTGCCTATGCAGGCTCATAAATCCTCTTTGGAGGATGTCCTACTTGAGTTGAGTTGTGCAATCACTTCATTCGCAAGATCATCTTGAGTGATCACATGATCATTATTTAGCCTATGGGCATCATCTGTTATACAAGCAATTATGCTTACAAGCACTATATTTTTAGCATTCTCTTGTTCTATCGTTGCGTTTTTCTTTCTAGTGCATCTTTTGAACAGCTCTAGTGCACTTGTTTAGTGCTGTTTTCTCCCTTGCTTTAGCAATTTTTGGATTGGCTGGTTGGTTGCATTTAATCTCCTCATTCCCTAGTGATGTCAACATAGTATTGAAGTGGGTGTGAACCTTTTCTGTACATATTTCATTGCTAGATAGGGTTTTCTTCATGGCTGTTCAGGCTGGTATACTTTGTGATCAGAGTTTGGGAAACAAAAGAATCCCTATCTTGGAATTGTGGAGATGTTTTTCATGGTTTTATTGTTGGCTTAAAAAAGGTTATTTATTTGATGCTGTTTAGACTGTTTTGTGCACTAGGGTTTCTTTGCTGATTTTCATTCCAGGTTTCAGATCACTCTTTTGCTGATATATTTGAATATTTTAAGTGATTTTTCACCCACAGTTGTTGGATATTTTTGTCTACTGGCATAGTCGCATTGCCCTAAGGGCTGCACAACTAGTGTTTCTAGATTTGCTTTCTCTCTACAGGTGATCCAAGGATTATTGTCTAGGGGCATTGCCCTCAGGGCTGCACAACTAGTGTTTCTACATTTGTTTTTTCTCTACAAGTGATCCATAGGTTATTGTCTAAAGGCATTTCCTTAAGTTCTGCAGATTTAGAATTTCTTGATTATTTCTTATGGTTTTCTATGATTTTAACCTTTCTTCATGGCTCACTTCAGTGATATGATTTGAAACTATTGGCTAGTCACATCATAACTTATAGTGCGGAACTAGGTTTTTTGGGATCATCCTTTGGTAGTGATATTTTTCTTGGGTTGCTTAAGGGGTATTGCAGGGAAACCAGGAAAGATAATCAGCTCTAATGGTATGACAAAGCTTCTAAAAAAGGAGCAAAGAGGTGTAATTGCACAATTATGTTCGCTAGATGTTTCCACATCGGAATCATCTATTTATCCAGATCTCCAAAAAGTCCTGGACAATCATTCCAAGGTATTTGAGACTCCCAAAGGTCTCCCACCTATGCGTGATCATGATCATACTATTCATCTGATTCCAAGAAGTGTTCCTCCAAACATCAGGCCGTACAGATATCCCTATGTCCAAAAGAGTGAAATTGTACGTATGGTTTCAGAACTGCTAGAGGCTGGTATAATTCAACCAAGTCAAAGTTCTTTCTCTGCTACAGTAGTCTTGGTGCACAAGAAGG
>APFE030003330.1:177866-207252 GCA_000404065.3 Pinus taeda
TGATTGGGGTGATATATTAGACATGTTGAAGATGTAGACCTGCCAAGCTTACAAAATAATAATAATAATAAATAAAATAAAATAAAATATTTAGGAAGAAATCGGAGGAATCCAACTACTACTAATCTTCCACCCCTCATCTCTATTCAAATTACTAGCATGCTACTCAACTTTTATAGCTTCCGTGAACTTCATATGATGGAAGTGATCAATCCCGACAATGATCTGGGACTTCTCAATACATATGTGATGCTCAGACTTTTCCGCATGCTCAACCAAGGAAGAAGAATGGGTCTATTATGCTTGATGTTTGTTGCATGTTCTTAGATTCTCTGCTTGATAGAGCATCCAGTCTCTCTAATGTAGGGTGTTCCACATGAGTAGGAGATTAAATAAACACCCTTCATATCCTTAGGGTCGACTTGGTCCTTTGACTAATCTAAAGGAGCTATGGAGGGTGACAAGGAGCTTAAAGGTAGTATGAACATTATTCTTTCTAAGAATACAAGAAATCTTGTCTGTGGTACCTAGAATAAACAGGAGATGCAAGCAACTAACTAAATCAATAAGATCCTTCCTTTGCTTGGGTCCTATGTGGGGCCTAGACATCTACTATAGCCATTATTCTAAAAAAATTCCAGGAGATGGGATTTTTCTTTTTCAAAGTGACTCTCATCATAAATCTTAAGAGCTTGGGTATCTAGGGTGTTAAGAACACCAAAATTTTGAGCAAGATAATGATGAGAACTTGCTTGACGGTATTGCTCATTATGAGTTTCTTCACAAAAAACTTAGAAAGCAAATGAACCATCCCCTTTCTTCGAAATAAAAACATCAAGGAAAGGGAGACTATCATTGAATTTCGTCTCCATGGTGAACTTAGTGGAGTCAAATTGACTATTAAGATGTCAAAGGAAAGAATCTAATTGGTCACGACCATGAGGCCAATTGACAAAAGTATCATCAACAAAACTCTTCCAAAGCTTTGGGCGAAGAGGGGTAGAAGCCAATGTTCTAGATTAAAAATCTTCCATGAACAGGTTTGCGACAACCCAAGAGACCCATGCCTACTCCACAAGTTCGTTCATAAAATTCACCTTGGAAACTGGAGAAAAAAAGTGGGCGTGAGGCATAAACCTACCAACTTGGCAGTATCAAGATTTGTTATGTGATTAATAACCTCCTTCACTTCATTAGTAGAGATATTAGTAAAGAGAAAGACGATGTCAAAATTGACAAGAAAATCCCAAGGATCAAAGTTAATATCCTTGAGCTCATTAACAAAAGAAACATAATCTTTAACAAACTATTCTATAATGGCAACAAGAAGCTTGAGCTTCTGAGCTAAAAACTCCATTATAAAATAAGTGGGTCCACCAATATTATTGACAATAAATCTAACAGAGACCATAAAAATATGAATGTAATAGAGACCCCATTTTTATAGATTTTGAGAAAGTCCATAAATCGTAAAAGAGATGAAGTTGCTAACACTAAGCTTCTTTTTGATGGGACTAGAAATCCTAGTCGGATTAATAGCTAACGCAACTTCTTTGCAAATTTTCTTAATAGAGTTCTTATTTAATTTTTTTTATAACTGTCAAGTTTGATTTTATAATTAATGTCAGTTGACTTTAGTTCAAAGGGTCTAACTCAAGTTGCATCTTAAAAGTGACACGGTCCATTTACGCTTGCTTGAATACAACAGTCAGTCAATTGACTTTGTATTTATATTATATATATCATTATGAAACTTCCGTGGAAATATATATATTCTTCTTCCTCCCAAAACTTCCGTAGAAATATATATATATATATATATATATATTCTTCTGAAACTTACGGCAACCAGCTAAATCTTGTGGATTTTGACCGACGCATTTTGCAATCAAACAAATTGTAACTGACTTTTGAATGACGCGTTTTGCATTGCAGCACAATCTAAATGCTCCCCGGCGCCCCACCGTCCCACCGATTTAGAAAAAATCGTTGAATTGCATTAAGTTGTGTCTCCAACCCAAATTAGGTGGACCGTGGACGACACAAAATATAGGTGACCCACTGGCCACAGCAGTGAAACGGAAAGGCGTCCACATTCATTGAACGCTGAGAATCCCCTTTGTTTCCACCAACCGCGAGGCAGCCATGGATGAATCTCAGTTGCACGGCAGTTCCGTGAGGACCCCTACGCCAGGACGTGGCTGGCATTCGCATGGATGGTACTTAATCTGTATGGATGGATGTACAGATGAATTAAATATGGTTGGACAAATTTTCTTGTAGAGGGTATATTAGAGAAGGTTCAGGGATCGGCAGAGGTAGGTGGGAAAGGACAAAGAACGAATGAAGACAGGGCCCAAAAGCATAGCCAATGAACAACAACAAACGTCAAAGGATCTCCAGGACCATGTAAGCCAAATATGGGAGTGATCTCAACGACATTGGTCATCGGTCTTGAGGCACAAGCCTTCAAAGAAAGAATGAAGTCATATGTTGTCATAAGCAAATTTATGGGGTTGTGGCCCACAGAAAAAGCTTTGTGTGATTGGATCAAACATCACTAGAACCAAGGGGAGAAATAGAACTACATTTAGGGTTAAAAGGTTTCTTCACAGTGGTATTTGCAAATATGGAAGACAAAGAAATATTTTTTTACGGTTGTCCATATTTCTTTGTTTCAGCGAGTTTATACATGCAACCATGGATGGAGAAATTTACCCCAGAGAAGGAAACCTTCACATGTGTCCTAGTTTGAGTCAGGTTGTATTCTCTACCCCTCGACTAGTGGCTACGTACAACTTTAAAGTTGATAGGTGATTCTTTTGGTAAGTTTATTAAAATTTCAAAAGCAATGTTACAAGGTAGCTACACAACATATGCAAAAGTATGTGTAGAAATGGATGTCTCTGGAGCCCTGCCTAAAACAGTCAAGCTAGAGTTTCGAGACGAGTTTTGATTACAACCGGTGGACTATGAACAAATCCCTTTCAGATGTCGAAGGTGCCATGAGCATGGGCACCGAATAAGGTAATGCCCCCTAAGAAATGTGAAGGAACAAAACAAAGAGATAGACCGAAAGGATGTAGAGGGCTTTGTAAGACCCACTTCGAGGGGAAGACTTAATAGAATACAACAACAACGAAATCAGGGGAAGAAAGCTCAGAGAAATAGCTTTGAAATTCTAGCTAAGGAAAACCCAGAAGAACAAGGGGGGGAACACGAAGAAAGTGGTGATAAAGAAGAAAATAGAGAGGAAGAAATGGGGCAGCCAATTGGGGACCATGAGAAGCAAGGAGATATCCTAGATCGATCAAAACATTTTGAGGGAGACGCGGAAATGACCCCAAGGAAAGTAGGAACAAAAGATCCAAAATTGCAGGAGCTAATTGAGAGTTAATGAATCAACCTCTAGGATTTGATGGAATGGGTGGAGAAACAAGGAATAAAAGAAATCAACATGGATCAAATGAATAGGATCCAATACTCATATTTAATGAGAGAAGAGTTGAAATTACGAGGGAAGAAAAGACCACATCCAGAAAAAGCGAGTGGATCTCCGAAGGGGTCTCATATAGGTGTGAAAGCAAGGGATTATCATACTATGTTGGCACCACGACAAAGCCACGAAAAAGAGGGATAAAGTTGAACAATGTCGCCCTTAAGGAACTGGGACCTATGTTAATAAATTCAGGTAAGATGAGATCTCTAGGATGACCCTCCTCAAACCATATATAATTAATCATGAAAGTTTTATCTTGGAATATCAGAGGCATTAGTAGCCTTAGGAAACAAAGTTTGTTAAAAAAAAGATTCAAATGGAACAACCTGATATCCTTTTTATTCAAGAATCGAAACGCTCAGTAGGGAAAATAAATAAGTTAAGTAGGCAACTAGGCAGAAAGTATGACTTAGTGGAGGTGGAAGCGCGGGGCTCGGTTAGGGGTATGGAAATCTGTTAGAACCCCCATTCTTTGATCCTTTTGGACTCTGAAGCCAATAGATCGTACCCATCTATAGAAATGCAGGTTATAGGAACCCCTAGCATAATGGTTTTCACTAATGTGTACGGGCCTCAAAGGCTTGAGGAGAAGCTCAAGTTGTTGCAAGATCTAAGAAGAATAAAGAGCGGAAAAGGGCACCTCCCCTGGCTGATGGGGGTAGACTTCAATATGATAACTTCTCTATCAGAGAAAAGAGGTGGTCAAAGAAGGATAGACAGAGACTCTGAAGCATTTAAGGAAATCATTAAGGAGACCAAACTTATTGATATGGAAACTGTCAATGGGTGCTTTACTAAGAGTAATAAGTGCAGAGGGAAACATCAAGTGGCATCCAGGCTTGACAAGTTTTTAATATTGGAAGATTTATTGTTGAGAGGGGTAGATGCAGTAGAAAATATCCTTCCCAGTGGGGGATTTGACCACTGACCAGTGCTATTAATGATGCAATTAGCAGGAACTCCCAAAAATAGGCCCTTTCAATTTGAAGCTTTCTAGTTAGAGCACCCTAACTTCATGGGGAATATCAAATCATGATGGAAGGAAAAGATCGTATACAGAGGCTCGAAGATGTACACCCTACGAGCCAGGTTAAAACACATTAAGATGAAACTAAGCAGTGGAACAAGATGGAATTTGGAAACATATTTCAGGAGAAAAAGGAACTGGAATAGAAAATGGAAGCATTACAAATGTTGATCTCTGATAGGTACTCAGAGGGGCGCAGAGAAGAGGAATTGACATTACTAAAGAAGTGGGAGGAGAGATGAAAACAAGAGAAAATCCTCTGGAGGCAGAAATCTCGAGTGTTAGGGCTCAAGGAGGGGGAGAAAAACACAAATTTCTTTCACTGATCAACAATCGAACACAGAAACTCCAACAGAATCCTTAGAATAAAGGATGAAAGTGGAAAAACATTTGAGGCTCACCACAACATTAAGAAGGTCTTGGTCCAGAATTTTCAAAAGATAGTCGAAGAGCCCCGGGTGGAGAGAGGGAAAGACATTCAAAGTATTGTGAGGCATATCCTGAAGGCGCTCATTGAGGAACACAACAAAAACCTAAACAACCCAGTCTCTATGGAGGAAGTTGCTTTGGTAGTGAATGAAATGGTGAATGGGAAAGCCTCTAGGCTAGATGGATTCACTATAGACTTCTTCAAATCCTATTTGGATACTGTAAAAAATGATATATATGAGGTGTTGGTTAAATCTCAAGAGTTAGCAACAGTTCTTAAATCTCTTAATTCAATGTTTATAGCCCTTATCCCTAAGGAAGAACTGGCAAGTACCCTTGAAAAATCCAAGCCTATAGTTTTGTGCAACGTTGTCTATAAAATCATATCCAAGGTAGCTAATAATCAGTTGTAAACAATTATTCTATACCTAATCTCGGAGGAACAATCGAGCTATGTGGAGGGAAGATAGATCTTGGACAATATAATCCCATCGCACGAAGTGGCTCACTCTTTGGAGACCCAAAAAAAATTCAATATGATAATGCAGTTAGACTTATCTAAGGCTTATGATAAGATCATTTGGGAATACATCGAAGCGATGTTATAAGCATTTGGCTTCAGTGATTAGTAGATTAATTAGCTCATGGCAATGGTCTCATCACCCAATTTTTCGCTTCTTCTTAATGGAACCCCATCAAAACCATTATTCTCGTCTAGAGGAATTTGGCAAGGGGACCCATTATCTCCATTCTTGTTTATATGAATGATGGAAGGGCTCAGAAGAGCAATACAAGCGGCTAATAAAGCACGTGATATAACAAGGCAGAGGATGCATGATAACCCTTAGACGACTACTCACCAGAAATTTATAGACGACACGATGTTGGCTGGTGTACCTACGATAAAGGAAGCTTGCAATTTCAAAACCATTCTAGATACCTTCATGAAGGCGTAAGGTATGGAGTTAAACCTGTCAAAGTCTGTGATTTTCTTTTTGAAAACTTGCATTGCTATCCAGAGAAATATTTCATCTATCCTAGGATTTCAGAGGAAATCCCTCCCTTCCAGGTATCTAGGTGTGCCCTTAATGACAAAAGCCTGAAAGAAGTCCAACTTGGAAAAAGTTCTATCCAACCTGAAAGACAGGGTCAAAAGATGGATGGTGAGAGTGTTGAATTTGTCCAAAAGGTTGGTGCTAGTAAAGGTGATTCTCTAGGTTATTCTGTGATACATGATTTCTATTCTTTCGGTGCCTAAAGGAGTGCTCCAAAAGATAAAGGAAATATAGAGGAACTTGATGTGGCAATGGTCACTAGTGGCGTGGAACACAATCTGCAAATCTAAGAAGGCAGGAGGCCTTGGGTTACAAGACACTGAGATCATCAACAGAGTAAATGGAGCCAAATTATGGTGGAAATGGTTAACAAATAGGGAAATGCCATGGGAAAAATAATGGAAAGTGAAATGCGCCCCTGATTGTCAATTAAAAGACCTAGTAAGACCTACAGGCTCAATCCAGGGGCTAGCCATATGGATCTAGCATGGAACAATAGGGAAATAATTCAAAAGCACAACTTTTGGGAAGTAAGAAATGGAAAGAACACCCTATTCTAGGAGGATGTCTGGCAACAACAATTGAAATTAAACAACCTGGAATGGAGAAGTCTTTAGGAAGCTGCAAAGCAAGAGGGACATGAATAATTGTACCAATTTTGGGCTCCATAACTAGAAAACAACAAGTGGAGAACATGGAACCTAAACATCCTCCGCCAGGAAAATCCAAGAGATTCATAAATTCAAGATATTACAGAGGAACTAAATAAAAGGCAAAATTTGGCAAATGAAGACCGAGATCAACTTTGATAGGGGAAACAAGAAGGATGTGATTTCAACCTCAAAGAAGCCAATGTATACCTTAGAACAAAAAATCTTGAAACCCATGACTCGACTTGGAACAAACTTTGGGTGGCTTCTCACTAGCCGAAAATCAAAACATTTATGTGGTTAATTCTACACAAAAATCTTATAACTTGGGAGAATATTATGAAGAGAGGAATGATTGGTTCATCGTGATGTTGCCTATGTGAGAAGGAAGAATAAAATCTCAACCATTTCCTAAATACTTGTAGATACACGGAATCCTTGTGGGACTAGTTGACTATTATTTATAGACAAACTAATAGAAATAAAGAAAACATACAAGATACAATTAAAAAATGGCGGTTGAAATATACCAAGAATGAAGTGGTAAACATGACTTGGAACTTGATTATGGGATTCATCCTATGGGCAATATGGAAGGAACACAACTAGGGAATTTTCTAAGATAAGAAGGTCCCTTTTGCTAGCCTGATGGAAGAAATTAGTCGTCAGTTGAAGGAAACCATAAGTAGTAAAATATCTCAAACCCCGGAGGAACAACCATCCCCTCAGGAAGCCATATTTCTAAAGTTTTTTAACCTTGATTACTTGAGTGATAAGATCCTTATACCTAGAGAAGGTTGTATAAGGACGGGTGCTTCAGTGTGGCAGGCTCCTCTTGAGGGTTTCTGGAAATTGAATTTCGACAAAGTGTCCAAAGGAAACCCATGCAAGGTCAGTGCCAGAGGAATCATAAGAGACTGGACAATTAAAATCCATAGGTTATATTTCATCAACATGGGACAAGCCACAAATAATGCAGCGAAGTTCCAAGCCCTGGAGCACAGATTAGAAAAGTTGTGGATGGAAAGAATGGTGAATGTAATAGTGGACGGAGACTCAACATTAGTCATCCAAACGACACATAGACTGCAATGTGGCACCCAGATAAATAAAGTCACAAGGAATTGGTGTCTCAGCCGGATAATTCAAAGGATTAAATTTCACCAAGAGGAGAGAAAAACAATTGATTTTACCTTAGTCGAATGCTAGTCCAATGCATTGGCAGATAGAGTGGCAAACAAAGGGGTCGAGAGTACCAAGGTACTAATTAAAATCACCTGGGAGGAAACAACGGAAGAAAAGCTCAAGGAGGATTGCCAAACTATGGAGGTAAGAGATCTACCCATGTTATAGGGGAAACATGATGGACACGAAGTGGGCCAGGAAGAAGGCAGTAGCCCACCTAGTGAAAGGAATGTTTAATAATCAATATGAGTGGACAAGTAGAGGGAATTAGGAAATATCGAGGAGGTACATGTTACCAAGGTACGAAGAACATGACGATAGCTGATGAGAAAGAGTGGAACCTAGGATCACATAATTGTCTGCTGGGAGGTGGTATTTATGAAAAAGAACGGTTAAAGAAGTGGGGAAGGACAAAACACGGGGTGAAGTTGTACTGGAACACAACTATGACTACAATGGGCCTACATATACCATATGCAAAGGCGAATGGGAAGGAAGATGGTTCCTTTATCAAATGAATGTACTGCAAGAACATTGGTAAACAGAAGTTACTGGAAATGAACAGAGACGACACCCAAAGGACAGGGTGGACAGTGTGGCTCAGGGTTTTCCCTTTATATGCTAGAGATGGGTGATGCATGGGAGGCATAGTGATCAGTTGGAATGAAACGAGAGGAACCAACAATGAGAGAAAACTTGTTTATTAATGAAAAACAACAGTAGAACATATATGGGGAGAAATGGGAGTGGTAGGCCAAGGGGGAGGTAGAGAATTAAAGCTCAAAGCTCCTTAGTGGGAAAGAGAACCAGAATAGAGGACGCTGTGAAGGAAGCGACTCTTAACTATCATGCAACCGCTCTAGAACGAGGTAAAGAGGTAGTAGAATTCTGGGAAAATGAAGTGAGGCGTCTAAGAAGGAATACCCTGAATGAAAAAATTGAGGAAGAGGTCGATTGGATAATAGATACAAGGAAATCCAAAATGAGACAAACGATTTATCAAAGGATTTTAGAAATAGCTTAGCATGTTAAGAATTTAGTGGGCAAGATGCAGGAAAAAGAAACAGAAGAAAGGATCAAGCATCATATGAAATACCATTTTCAAATGAATGCATTGAGTAATGATTGAAGGGGGTTGAGGAGGCACTCCAATGGGTGGTGAACATAGAACGCTTGCAAGATGATCGGATTGGTGATATGAACAAAAAAAATTCAATTTACTTGAAATACATCCATAACTTGGATATTACTCTGGGGTAGGGGCATGACGATCCGACCAAATTAACGAAATACAAATTCAAAGAGGTAGTTGGAACCAAATATAAGTAGTTGGTAATGCCAAGAGCGGGAGTGATAGTTGTAGCAACTCCAGCGGCAAAAGATACACCTACGTTTGGATCAAGTGTGGTGAAGGCCCCATCTATGTCCCTAGGAAAATGATCATGTTTTTATGTCTATTTTTGCTTTATCTTGTCGATAGGTTAGGTAGGTCGAAGCAAAGTAATAGAATAATACGCAGGTCTGTAGATCTAGATCATAAAGTTAGATTTTCTTTCAGACCTCGAGCAAGTTGAAAATGGTTAAATAGCAGTAGAAAAGTTAATTTTGTTGATATGCCTAGGAATTACTACAGACATAAACACCTTTTGGCAAGTTTGGTCAAGTTTTGGAACAAAGCCATATTACATTGCAACCAGTATGTTTCCATTCTGGAAAACCATTAGGCTTTGATATAATTTTTTGTGTTATCTTAATATAAGGCTTTTACTCTGACTTACAACAACAAAAAAAGCTAGTTAGAGTGATTAAGTGTATTCAAATTTATGTAAAAGGACTTAATCCCCTATGGTCAATTGAGAGTATTTGTTCTTCTCTCAATTATGGTCTATACTCTAAGTCATTGCCCAAGAACATTAGTTAGTGCAATGAATTTATGCCATCAATCTTTAAAATTATTTGTGACTAATGATTACCCAATGATCAAGCATTCCTAAATGAATCGTATTGTGATCATAATCGTCTTCATTCCAAGTTGTTGACTTCCTACAATCCAATGATTTTATTGGGCCTAAATCTAGTTCTTTGCTTAAATCCCTTTTAAGGGATCCTAGGATGCCCTAAAACACATTGATGGAATTTTTATTGGACAATTAACGTGTCCTTCATATTCACTTCATGTTCATGCTCCTCAAAACTCTCTACACAACTAGTATCAACACTTTAATATAAACAAGTTATCCAACCAATTAATTCACACTGAGATCTTATAACTCCATCACCATTATAAAAAACCAAAAAATAATAACTTCTTTATTGTGCAACACCACATATAACTTGAGGTTCTATTTTAAATCTAATCTTGAGAATTCATTTTGCAATCTAAATATTGCAAAAATTAAAATACTAAATAACAAACTAAATTATCATGAAACTCTAAATATAATATAATTATAAAAATTATTAACATTTACTATAAATAAACTTCTTATATTCCTCTTAATAATAAGAAGAAGTTAGAAAATAAAATTTATAACATCTCAATTTACTCAAAATAAGCTTAACACCTTAATAGCTATAAATAGTTCGCTTACAACATTCCTTGAAGTATATAACATTGTGACCATACAAACTGAAATTGAAGATCTAATGTATGAAAATAAAATGCCAACTTCAAGAGGATGAATTCAGAGTAAGTGATTTCATTTGCAATAGTGTATTGTCTAACTTTCATATTAACAATAGTATTTTCTCTAACTTTTTCATTAAATTCATGATATATATATTTTTTAATATTTACTAAAATAATATATAAATTTTAAAATTTAAATATTATTATATATATATATAAATAATAGGTTAATGGTTTAAGATTCAAAAATTTAGCTGGAGTGAAAGTCTATGTCTTATGAATCACCAATAAATAATTCTAAATAATACAATTTTCTTTAAATAACAAATAATGAGTCAACCTACATTCACAAATAACAATCAATAATAATTATTTTCATTTAACCACTAAGCTATATATATAACCAACTCTGCAAAATTAACAACATTATAACTCACAATTCACAAGTCAACGTATATTATATTACTAAACCAAATATTCGTAAAAAAAAACTTGTGTCGTCATATATTATATTACTATTACTAAGCCAGATATTCATTAAAAAAACTAGTGTCATGGACAAAATTCATGTCAATGTCCTTTATGCTTAAATTTTTAAGAGACTAAACCACTATAAGTTGGCTTAACAACATGCCTGAAGTTAGGATGTCGTTCCTTGATGTGCCAAACATTCAAAACCAACAATACTTTATAAGGGTTTTGATATAAAACCAACAACATTAAATTAAGAAAAGAAAAGAAACAAGAAATTTTAGTATGTTTGGTTGATTATATATATTATATATATATATATATATATATATATTGTAAACTTGGTAGTACTTTCTCTATTAATATTATCATACCAAAAACATGTTTTTAATAGTAAGTGCAGGTGGCCTCAACCTGCCCGTAGGAAACCAAGTTGGTCACCTGTATGCGTTAAATGATGTCCAAAATTTAAATAAGTCTTTCTCCACCATCTAGACAACATTTAATGTTCTATCTATTATTAACTTCAGCTTAGAAAAGTAAAGGCTAACCGACATATAACAAAATTATGATTAGAAACTTGTTTCACTCATCTAAGGAGTCCACTGGGGCTAGGGCTTTCGCATTGGACCTCAGTATTTCACTTCTCTTCATATCCTATATACTTTTCTCTATACTGTTAGTGTGAGATTGTTTCGGTACACTTGTATCTGGACTGCAGTGATTTCTCTATGAAGATCCTTCATGTTGGGTTCCATTGTTCTGGCCTCTTCCTGTTCCTTGTATAGTGTCATTGCTCAGGCTATTATGTTCTCCATAACCTATTATTGTTGGATTGTTTGCGAAACAGTGTATGTCGGCCTCTGGTTTTCCCTGGATCTTTCATTATAGCTTCCCATTCTTCTGTCTCTATGTCATGATTGGTTATGTTGTCATTAAGTTCCCTCTTCCACTCTGCAATTTGAGCTCTTACATCCAGCGGATTGTCGGCCATGTATGCACTGATGAGAGTCTGAATGTGCTTCTTTCCAGACTTTCTACTTCTTTTGTTAGAACCTCTGCTGGAGGTTGCTTCACCCCCCATGGTTTTTTTCCCTGCCTTCCCTATTTCTCTGGTTCCTCTTTTAACCACCTCTTTTCCCTCTTTTGCCATATTGTCTTCGTCCCTGTGACGTTTTGCTTTTCCCGAGCTGCCCTCCAAATTCGTCTTTCTTACTGGAGCACGATGTAGGGTCCGGGCCTCCAGGTTGTGCTGCATCCTGATTATTTTAATACCTAAAACATTAAGAAAAGAAATTTCATTATCATTCTGAATACATTAACACAGAATGATTGTAACTTTCTTTTCCTCAGGCTTGGCCACTCTCTCCGGGCCAGGCAACTTGAGTTTTCCCTCCTTCTCCCCCATTTTCCCCCCTACCTTCTCTTGGAATAATATGCTTCAGCCTCCTAATTCCTCTCCTCTTTGTTTGATCCCTCCCCAACAAACCAGAGCGTGCGAGTCAGCCTTTACGATTTTGGCAAAGACCCAAATTTGGGTTCCCTTATCAGTATTTAGGGTCACATTTGAGTTTCAGGTCCAAGAATCTCTCCTCTCAGGTATCCTCACCCAAATTTTGCCCCTGGTTATCCCTTGAGTCCCACATCCGCTAGTCAGGTTCAAGTTCAATTCGAGTCAGGCTAGACATAGCCTTTCTTCTTTGGCCATGGTGATTCAAGCCTCTCTTCCTTTGATAATTATCTCTTCCTTTCCGTGCCTCAGGTACCACCTGGTCGGAACTGCAGGCTTCCTATGCTCTCCATTAAATAAATCCCAATTGTCATCCCATCTTGCCCCATTCCATCTCTTCTCATCTACCCAAAGATACACTATAAATTTACCGAACCCCCTCTCTCTAGCAGAATTCCAGGCACAAACTCTCCATTCGGCTGCGTTAGAATCCTAGGCATCCTAGGTCTTGACTCGCTCTGAGTCTTGACTTCCCTCAGCCCCCTCCTCGAATTCCTCTGAAATAATCATTTCTGCAATGCTAGCGAGAAAGGCTGCCGAAGTAACACACCAATGTTTTGCGACGAAGCCCATTATCCTCTCGATGTCCTCCAGCCTGTGTCCACCACCTTCTGTTTCTCGTTCTTTCACCTTATCCCTTTGCATGCAACTACCTCTTCTCTCGTTTTCCTTTTCCTCTTATTGTTTTGTCTAGCCGCCCCACCTTACATCCATCCGGACCCCCACGTGCCCTCTTCCTCCTCCCACTGCCCATTATTTCATTCTATTTCCTCAGAATGAGGTTCCCTTGACCCTTCCATTACTGCCTCCCATTACTTCACTCGTGCCTCTGGTTGTTCCTGTCATGGGTTTCTTTCTGCCATTGTCCCACTTGCCATCTCTATTCTACCCACCCTCTCGCTTGCCCCCAATCCTTCGTCACTCTCTTCCATCCTCGGCCACACCTGTACTTTCTCGGTGTTGTCCTCTGCCCTGTCTTGTCCTACATGTTGCCCCACCTGTCGTCTCATCCTCCCACATCCCAATGCCCCGTCTGTCCTTGGGCCCAGGTGGTTGGCTTCTGACACCTCTACCTCCCATCCCCTCTGGCCCACCTCTTTACAGATGAAATAATTTTTTTTCACTGGAATTTATTAAAATCTGACAATACAATTTCAAGTTTTTTGTTGTTGTTTAAAATACATTTTTGAATGTATAAATGGATTCAATGACCTGAAAAAAAAATCTCATCAAGCACTCAAATTATGCAAATTAAACAATTTAAACTCAAGTTTTTAAAAATCTTTGTGAGATTTTGATTAAAATTAACTAGAAAAAATGTCATGAAAAAGATCATATGTATATAATATATATATATTATATATATATAATATAATTATAATTATAATGAAATTTTAATTTTTTTTAATCATTTTTTTAATGTCGTTGCAATGAGGATTTATTATAAAATTTACAATACTAATAATACTTTTATAATTTACAAAACATAATTTAACAAGTGCTACATAGTAGCTTATACCTGCCTCTTTGTAAAAAAATAGTGAAACTATGTGATTGTGATATATTAAAAGAATTAGCAACTAAGCTTTGTAAATGTAGTTGTAAAATGTATCTTTGGAGTAGGATTGGTTTTAATCTATTTCAAGATATTGAAAATTATCATTTAATATATATCTTAACTTAAAAGATTAAGAAATAATAAAATATGTTATTTATAAATAACTACTTATAATATATAGTTTGTTTTGGATGTTCTTTGAAATATTAAGTGTATAACTATATTAAGTAAATATAAAATGGTAAACATACTTAGTGACTATAAACATATAAATTTAAAAATATAAAGAAGTTATTTATTATGAGATTACAAAATTAGCTTACAAAATTATTAGACATTTTTCATGTTAATTATAATAGTAAAATTTTTAAGTAATATAAAAATTATTTTGCAACCTTTTAACAAAAGAATGTATCAATTACCTAATTATGTGATGTCTCACTCAATTATGGAATGCAAAAAACAAAAACAAAATTTGATGTGACCCATGTATTTTTGGCTTAAAGAATTATGGAATGCAATAAAAATCAAAACAAAATTTGATGTGACCCATGTACTATTGACTCATTAGATGATGCATTGGGTAATAACATGTATAAATTGACAACCAATTCCATAAGAGAAAAATGACAATAAAATAAATTGCAAAAAATAAAAAAATAATAAATTTAAAGTTGCACTTTGTTAAATTGAAAAATATTTCTCATGTTTGACTGAATTAATAAGTAGTCAACAAATATCTAATGCATAATAGGTGCATATGGACAGGTATAATAAATTGTATGAATATGTTTTTGAATATTTAAATTTGGATTTTTATATACATTTTAATAATAATTTTTAAAAATTATTTTATAAATTAATATATATAAATTGAAAATATTTGTTTTGGAGTTTTATACATAAATGTTTCTCTTTAGAAATAGGCTATACATGATTTAAGCTATTTGAATCGAACCCCAAAGCAAGTCTTCACAAAGAAGGTTTTTTCATGGCGTGTTTAATTCTTGAACCAAGACCATATCTCATTCATAGGCCAAGATTTCATTGGAGGCCCTACCTTATGGTTTTGGCCATGCTCATGGTCCATATGCATTATAAGTGACTTGTTTAAGGCCTAAGCCTTTGGGTTTTATCCTTAAATCATATCTTTGTCAACGATCAATCCTTCTCCATTGTGCCAAACCTTTCAATTAAGAATGCATACCACTCCTCGGCCAAATATTCCATGCAAAGGGCATGTCTTATGGTTTGGGGTAATGTGCAAGTCTCATGTACCTTAGAAGTAACTCTTTTAAGGCCCAAGCCCCTAACTTTTGGCCTTAAAGTATGTCTTCAGTGAGGATACCCTTTCTTAATGCATCAAATTACCTTAGAATTTATATATATCCAATCTTTCCATGATCTGAACTTATGCCAAAATGCAATAGAATGCAGATATAAACATAAATGCAAAGATGCATCATAAATAAAAGTTAATTTCATTAATATCAAAGAATAGGAATATGCTGACATATAGAATGGAAATAAACTAGCTCGGGTGATGCTAGCTTATCTCTGAGAAGAGATGTGGCGATTACATGCCTCGACACTATCTTTATAATGAGGATCGAAGGCCCATTTATTATTGAGAAATAATGTAAAACCCTAAACATTCAAAAACCTAACCCTAGGAGATAAAGCGACAAAACTATGGGCCTCATTGGGGTAGATTGGTATATCAACTTCCCCAGGTCGTAACTTTGGCATACGATCATTATTTGACGTGCACGATACCTTGTTAGAAAGATCTATCCAAGGACTATAAATTTTGACTGAAAACATCAATTGAAAATTCATGCTTTCTCTTTTTTCAAAAACAAACATCATTTAGAGCCTCAAAACGGCTCTGAATGTTCAAGACCCGAAAACTTGCAAAAAATAGTAAATTGTGCTACAATTAAGGAAACTGAAAAAATTGAAACAAACAATGGTGGGGTCCAAGTGGAATAGGTGGTTGCCCACCAATATCTACCTAGATTAGTCCTTTCCTCTTAGGAAGCAATGGTTCCCATTGTGTTGAGTGTCTCTATGAGATGGGGAGACTTCTACTGAACTTGGTCCCTGGTGAGCCACTTGCCTTGGTGCAAGAGTTGGCCAGCTTTGACAACTCGATACAGTTGGATGTTTTGATGACAAGTGTTCTTAATATGTGTGTCTATGATTCAATCAGTTTTGGTATGTTCCATGCAGTCTAGGTTTAACTCTGTTGGTGTGAGTTATTCTGCAATGTCTGATGTGTCTAGTAATGGTGGAAAGTATGGTCGAAGGCGGTCCACATTGAACAGTGGGTGAAAGCCAAGGAATGGGGGAATGCTGAGCTCGAAAGAATTTTCTCCCACAACCTTGGTAATGGTGTAAGGCCCATATCAGAGTGCTCTGAGCTTCTGATGGGCTCCATTAAGGTGTTCTTTCTGCAAAAGTAACCAAACTTTGTCACCCACCTAAAACTTGTGTGGCACCCGATGTTGATCATGTCGTTGCTTGTACTTGGCATTGGACTTCTCCAAGATGTCGTGAACCTACTGGTGGATGTGCTAGATTATTCAATAAGTTTGGTTTCTTTATTAGGCTCAGACAACACGTGTGGATTGTGTCTGTGTAGTCACATGAGGCATGGCAACATCAGACACAATGCTTGAAATCCCAGACCCACTTGAAAAGGACTGCGACCACTTGAGATATGAAGAGATCTATTATAATTGTGCTACACATAGGGAAGGCTCTCATCCCCGTTCATGGATGCTTGGAGTTGTACGTGTGGAGTATGTGCACTATCATCTTGTTGATGACCTTTGTTTGGCCATCAGTTTAGGGATGGAATGCAGTCGACTTGGTGAACTCAGTGTCCAATAGTGTCCAAAGGCTTGACCAGAATGTGCTCAAGAACCTTCTATCCTGATATGATATATTGGTATGTGGGATCCAAAAATGTACCCGTACTTGTTCAAAGAAGAGTTTGGTAGTGTCCTCTATTGTGATACTCTTCTTACAAGCCACCAATATAACCATCTTAGAAAATATCTCCATGAACACAAATACACAGTCATTACCATGCTTGGTATAAGGGAGGCCAGATAGATAGTCCATGGAGATGGATTCCCAAGGTTGGTTGGGAGTAGGCAAAGAAGTGTACAAGCCTTGTTTCTTGATGATTGGCTTGGCAATGGCGCGAGCAGTGCAGGATATGATATATTTCTCCACATCCTATCAAAGCTTTGGCCAATAAAAGTACTTTTGTAGTACAACCACATTTTTCTCCGCACAAATGTGTCCTAAGACCCGACTGTAGTGTGCCTCCCAAATTAGCTTGGCACGCTCATTTGAAGGAACAAAAAGGTGGCCCAGGTAGCATAATAATGTGTATTAGAGGTGGAATAGGAACTTGTTTGCAATCTACTAGAATATGGTTTGTGGAGGAAAACTATGGATCATTTTTGTATAGTTGCGGCCATCCAGATGTCTCGTGGCCACAAGAGTTGAGAACAGTAGCCAGTGCTACAACTATAGGCTAACTGAGGCAGTATGAAACATGATTGGTGCAATCCTTTTTGTATTTAATGTTCAAGTGGAATTGTTGCAGATATGTAGATCACTTATGATGATGATCGTCCTGCAACTTCCCTTATGTATGTATAAACTAAAGAGGTTGGTAATTGGTGTGGATGACTGTCTCCTTCCCCAGAATGTAATGCTTCCATTACTGACAAGCCTGCACGATGGAATACATATCTTTATCATAGGTGGGGTACTTTTGAATTTCATCGAAAAGTGTCTCACTATGATAGGCTACTGGATGCCTGTGCTAGGTGAGGACTGCACCAATAGCATAGTCAAAAGCGTCTGTCTCAATTTCAAATGGTTGTTGTTGGTTTGGAAATGTGAGTATCGGTGTAAAGAAGAGGTGACACTTCAACTCAATAAACACCCTTTGTTGGAACTCAGACCAAGAAAACTTTTCTTTCGCTTTGCCCTTGGTAATCTTACTCAAAGGCTAAGTGATATGGGAGAATCCCAACACGAACCTCCGATAAAAAATTGCAAGGACCAAAATTATGTGAAGCTCTATCAGAGTGGTTAGGGCTAGCCAATCCCGAATGACTTGGATCTTAGTCAGATCCAAATGCACGCCTCCCTCATCTATGATGTAACCCAGATATTGGACCTGGCTCATAACGAAGGTGCATTTCTCCAAGTTGGCACATAGTTTGTGTTGTCGTAGGATTTGAAGGCCCTGTTGAATGCGTTGCAAGTGTTCTTCCCAACTCTTGCTAAAGATGAGGATGTTGTCAAGATAAACAACCACAAATGAGTTGGTGAAGGGCCGTAATATGTCATCCATTAGCCTCATAAAAGTAGCAGGGGCATTTTTCAACCCGAAGGGCATAACCAACCATTCAAAAAGGCCTTCCTTTGATCTGAAGGCAGTCTTCCATACATCTGTGGGCTCTATTAGAACTTGGTGATAGGCGGACTTCAAATCAATCTTACTGAAATACTTGCCCCCCTTGAGTTGGTCCAGATGGTCATCAATGTGTGGGATTGGATACTTGTTCCTGACAGTGATTTTGTTTAGTACCTGATAATCAATGTAGAGCCTCCAGGTCCCATCCTTCTTTTGTACAAGTACAATTGGGCTCCCACAAGGTGAGGAAATTGGTCGAATATGCCATTTTTGCAGTGACTCCTAGATTTTCCGCTTGATCTCTTCATTTTCCAAAATAGAGCAGTGATATATTGGCCCATTGGGTAGAGGTGCTCTAGGAGTCAGATTGATTGAATGGTTAACCATACAGTGAAAGGGTACCCCTATAGGTGAGGAGCAGATGCCCCTATATTCTTCCACAACCTTATCCACCTGCTTCTGCAACGTGGAGGAACCCTCCCCAAGGGCCATGGATATGGTCATGATCTTCCCCTTACTTTGAGAACAAATTCGAAAGAAAAAAAATTCCCAGTCTGGGAAATGATCTTACTGCATTGCTTGGCAGAGATCAAAGAGATGGTGGTAGGCAAGGCTACCTCCGGTATCCTGTATAACTTATTGCCTAAAGAAATAATAATAGTGTGAGGCCTCGACTCATATACAACATGGCACTTCCATAATTATGGTTGGCCTAATAATACATCACAAACTTCAAGAGGAGCAACATCACACAATACCTCATTTGTGAAGGGCTTGATGTTGTAGGGAAGGTGATGTTGTTGGCTGATGCAGATATCTCGTCCTTGGTGAAGCCACCCAATGATGTATGGTTGAGGGTGTGGTGTGGTCCATAGGACCAACATTCACAACCTTTGCTGAAATGAGGTTCTTTTGGGCCCTGATGTCGATAATGAATTGCAACGACGAACCCTTCACCCACATCTGTGAGTGGAAGAGATTCTCCCCCTCCTTTGGATCTTCAGGTTTAATCTTCTGGATCTTGGTGGTGGCAACAATGATGTTGGGCTCCACATCAATAATCTACTTCCCTTTGTCATTCCCCTTGTCATCTTTTGACTTAGAGTCAGAACACACATCTAATTTTGAAGCTTTCAACTCGACCACCAATGATTGCTTGACTCGACACTCACTTGCATTGTGAGTGGGGCTCTTATGGAATTCACACCATTTTCCTGTGTCCTTCTTTGTCTTCGTGGTGTTTTTTTTCTTTCGACTTTAACAGATTGTCCTGGGTCACCCTGCCTTGGATTTTTCCTTTGTTCTGTAGTTTGGGGGTGCCTTTCCCTTGCTTCAGATTCACATATCCAAATTCTTGCTTCTTTAGCATATAGGTAGGCAGAACCAAGCGAGGAGATGTCTAGGAGCTTCATCTCATCCTGTATGTGTTTGTGCAGACAACCATGGTACTTGAATACTAGATGCCTCTTAGAATCCTTGATACCCAACTTCGTATGAAGTGTATGAAAAATATTTGTGAACTCCGACACGTCTTGGTCCCTTCCCTATTGTAGTGTGGTCCACTTTATGTATAGCTCTTAATAGGATAATACTGCTCCTTGATGGCATCTCGGAAAGAGTTCCAAGTGAGTGCGGATGAAAATAGTGAGGGTTCCCTTTCGTCCATCTACTCACAGTAGGTTTCCCACCAGTCCTTGACATGGGGGGTGGCTTTGAGGAATGCAAAAGTAATATTTTCCCTATTGGAAAAATCATGAATCGAAAAGTACCCTTCCAACAAATTTAACCATCTATGTACGGAATCTACATCTATCTGGCCTTCAAATATGGGAATATCAAAGTTGAATTGTACCTTGAAGGTAGTGGTGCTTCTAGAGTGGTTTTCAGATGAAGATGTGTTTCATGTGGGCATTTGCCGAAGGATTTGGGCAAAGTTGTCCATCATTGCGTTCTTATGTCGCTCGAAGGATTTTTCGAGCAATATTTTGAAGGGATTTCCTACTCCCTCATCTTTATTTTATGTCGCCATGGGAGGTCGTTGGGATTTGCAAGGCTGGTCTTGCAAAGGTTCAACCATTTCAAGCCCTAACTCCTTATACCCTGACCTTGTTGGGGACATGCAAAGAAAAACATAGAAAGAGCCGACCGCTCTAATACCATTGATCCGGCCTTATGTAGGAATGCAATAGAATACAGATATAACATAAACACAAATATGAAACATAAATAAAACTTCATTTCATTAATATCAAAGAACTGAAATATGCTTACATACATAATGGAAATAAACTAGCTTGGGCGATGGTAGCTTATCTCTGAGAAGAGATGTGGAGGCTACATGCCTTTGAACTGTCTTACAATGAGGCTTGAAGGCCTAATTATTATTAAGAAACAACGGAAAAACCTAAACATCTAAAAACCTAACCCTAGGAGATGAAGCGCCAAAACTATGGGCCCTATTAGGGTAAATTGGTACATCAACTTCTTGGGGTCGTAACTTTGGCATACGATCTTCGTTTGATGCACATGATACCTCGTTAGAAATATCTATCCAAGGACTATAATTTTTGACTATAAATGTTATTTAGAGCTGGAAGTTTTCCCATTTTCGAAAAAGACGTCATTTAGGGCCTCAAAATAGTTCTGGAAGTTTAGGACCCGAAAAATTGTCAAAACTAGTAAATTGTGCTACAATTAAGGAAATTGAAAAACTGAAACAAACAATGGTGGGGGTCCAAGTGGAATAGGGGGGTTGCCACCAATATCCACCTGGATCATTCCAAGGACTCCGTTAAGGGCCTATCTCATGGTTTGAGCCCATAGTCATGGCCCATATGCCTCTTAAGTCCTTTGGATTTCGATCCTAAAGCTTCTCTTAAGCAAGGAAATGATTCTCTAGTATACCAAAGCTCAAAATTGGGTGCTTATCCAACTCATGGGAAAAAAATTCCTTTCAAAGGGCTAATCTCAAGGTTTGGTTATCAATATGATGGCCCATGTGACTTGAAAGTGGCTTTGTTAAGTTTAGAGCCACTATATCTTTTCCTAAAACATATCATAAGCCAAAATACCCATCCTTGATGTGCAAAGGCTCATAATTATGTATCCCACGCATCAGGAAAATATTCCTTCTAGAAGTAATTATGGTGTAGTTGAGGCACGATAATTATCATGTAATCCCAAAAATAAATATATAAAGCCTAAGCCTCTAGATTGTGGCCTTAAAGCTTGTCCTTGGGTTGGTGGCACGAGAGGGGAGGAGAGAGAGGTTGGCAACTATTCCCTATTACACACAACTTTTTATTCAAGGATGTATCCCACATCTAGGAAAACAAATTCCTCTGAAAGGGCTTATCTCATGGTCTAAGGACCCATATATAGGCCATCTCCATTAAAGTATCTTATTTAAAAACCAAGACCCTAGATTTGAAAACCAAAGTATGTCTTGATAGAAAACACCCTCACCTAATTGTGACAACCCTTGGTTGAATTTCCATGTAAAAAAAAATATAAGACCAAGGTCATGGGACACATATTCCAAGCTGAATGGTGGGAAAAATAGTGGGTGTCACTTTCATTTTTTATGGCTAGGGAAACTGACAAAGGAATTGGCAAAGGACAAGAGGCATTAATTGGCATTTTATTTATGAAAATAATGGAAAATAGGATAAAAGGAAGGAAAAAGGTCACAGATTTGCATGAGAAGGAAATTGAAGAGAAAATGAAGGAAAATGAAGAAATTAGATGCCTCAATGATAAAAGGCTTCTGAGGGTCAATTAATTCCTTTTTTTAGTGTGTGAGATTTTGTCAATTTTAGCTTGGAGGTCTCATTTTATTCTCTCTCTCATACTCTTGCACACTTAGAGTTTCTTGGAGCATTGTGGCATACTTTGGATTTGGAGGAAGAAGGCAAAGGAAAATCAAGAAAGCACAAGGGAACAACGGGATCAACATATACAACTAGATTGCTTTGCAAGTACTTAGTTGCATGTATGGTTTACTTGCTAGTTTTGGCATGCATGGTGTATGCATGTGGTTATTTGATTGTGATGTCATTGACATGAAGAAATGTCTGGATTGACATTGGTTTTTCCTAGCCTTTCTATTCCTGGATATTCATGGTGTTGTGGGTTTTCCCTTTTGTTTTATGATTAGTTCTCATGTCCTTATGGTTGTGGGTTGAGTTATTAGTTCATGGAGCCTTAGTTGGATAAACACTCTACAAGCCCTGGAACAACTTGGGTTGAGTTACTAGTCCTGGAAGCCATGGTTGGAAAAACACACTTGAGCCCTTGGTGGGTTGAGTTACTAGTTCTGGAAGAATTATTTGGACAAACGCTCTAGAGCCATGTGATAAGTTGTGGGTTGAGTTAGTAGTCCTAGAAGTCGAGTTAGAAAAAACTCCCTAGAGTCCTGGACAAATTTGGTAGAGACTGATCTAGTGATGGTTAGTGATGTCCAACCGTGAGGTGGAATAACGAGTTGAGGGTTGAGGCAGTTTGGCCTCTGGAAGCCTTAGTTTGGTTTTTCTTGGTTTATTCCATGAGATCCCACATTCATGCTTGGAATATGGTGCAGGGGTGATTGGCTGAAAGAGAGATTTGCTTCAGCCCAATCTATGGTCGGGTGGTACATGAAAGTCCTTGACTTGGTTGGCACATTCATATGTTAAAATGAGGTATTTTTCTATTGATACCTATGAGCACAAGTTTTTATTATGATAGATAGTATGACTGAGTTGCCATGGTTTATATGTTGGTTATTAGCTAGTTATATGATGTATATTGTTTATGGTTCTTGACATGTTCGATGAATATATGACTGGTTAATGAATGCATGAGCTAATAGATGTTATTATAGCTATTATGAGAGGGCATTAGATCTTCTTGACAATTCTCATATAAGTATCATATATTTATGTTTAAATATGCATTCATGACATGTAGATTACATTTTCTCAATGTGTTTGACAGGATGTATGTCATGGTTATAATTGGTTAGGTCAAGTTCTTGACTAAGTTTTGTGTTATAGGCTTTGTCCTTGTGTCATTTATTATTTTGGAAAGCTTCATCAAGTTCTGGGCAGTGACCTGGAGACTAGCCTTGAAAAGGTGGCACATATTTTGCTTAATAGGCACAAAATTGTGAAATTGAGACTTCAGTTGCACCCTTGCAGGCTTATGCATGCGACTGGAGGCCTATAGTCGCATGGATGCAGGCTTGTGCATGCGACTAGGAGTTCAGGTCAGTGAAAAAAGAAATTTAGCTCAGGGTTTGGGCATCTGAAAGGGTGGTTTAGACCTTGGGGGCCTTGTAGCACCTGAGGGAGGTCAATAAGGTTTTGATTTGTCAATTCCACTTCCTTAAGGTGATCTAAGAGGTTGATTAATATCATAGTAACTCCTCATCACATATTTACCCCAGTGGACTAGTGAACTTGGGTAAGTGTGGGAGGAGGGTGGTTACAATAAGGTATCAAACCAAGGTTGCATCCCACACATGCACCAAAGATTCCTTCAAGATGGTTTGTGTCATGCTTAGAAGTAACTCACTTAAATTCCAAAGCCTAGTTTTTTTCCTTAAGCATGAATTAGAGGACAAGAGCCTCCTTTTGTATACCAGATCTCTAAATTGAGCCCATTTTCTGTTAGAAATTAAATAATAGAGCAATGGAACACATAAAATATTGCAGAAAAAAACAAACACAGAAAAACATAAAATAAGAGAGACACATATATATGTGGTTCACCCAATTTGGGCTATGTCCATGGAGAAACAACCTGTCATTCCTTTTATATTATCCAGCAAAATGAAGAGATACAACCTACAACAAATCCGTTGTAATTTTATCTTCCCTCTCATGCAACCTCTTCTCTTTTCTTAACATAGAATAATACACAACCACAATACAATTTCCTCATATAAACCGAGGGTTGCCTTCTAGGGAAAAAAATCTAAATTAACATGACTTCTACCATCAAATCTTTCACATAATGAACAATCCAGATTGACTACAAAATTACAATATTTTACAAGGCAAATTTTCATTTAATTTTTGTCACCCCCTTGGCCCCCCTGGTGGCACTAGTGGGGGGGAAGCCCCCTCACACCTCCCCTCCCCGTCGAGGTCTGGGATCCAAACACGAATGAAACAAAACCTCTGAATCATGAAGATAATCAGGCTCCAAACCCAACATTTTCCTTTCATGCACCAACATTCCTTATAGAATCCCTATCTCATGTTCTATGCCATGTCCATAGTTCATGTACCTTATATATACCTTAGAAATCCTAGCAAGGAAACCCAAAGGGTGCTCCCTTCCATTCATGGATGCCATCCTTATTAAACCCTTTGGTGTAGGCTAATGCATGTAACCTAGGGAGATTTCAACCAAACTCCAAGTAGCGCAAAATAAGATAATATACTCAACACATTTAATAAAATTAATTTAGTTAACCCCTTGAGCTTAATAAATGATGGCATAAAAATGTTAATTCATGGTTAAACCATTATAGAATAGAACATGAGGCCACTCTACAAAATATTGGGACCATTAAAAATACGATAACATGTAAATTCAAGGAAAAATAGTGATGTAAGGAAGAAATTGAACATAGGAGAAAAATGAGGTACTATAAGGAGGTCATTAACCTCAATTTAAAAGATCAAAAATATGTTTTGGTTATAGCTAGCTTAAAAAAGCAAATTGACATTGCCAAAATAATAATGAACTCTCACGAGTTCCATAGTAAAACAAGACATTGAAAATTTCCTAAAACTCTATAAGATGAAAGAATTTGTCATATTTGTAAATAACATATTAGCTCATTAAAATTAAGATTTATTTCTAATCTCTTCCATCATAAAAGCAAAACATTAATGAAAATAATTATTTTTTATATTGTTGTTGACTATTTAGTAAATTAAAAATAATTTTATTAAATAAAAAATAAACCATAATTATATTTAACTAATAAAATAAAAATAACCAAAAAAACTAAACAACCTTTATCATCTATACATATAAACATAAAGCAAATCATACATCAAAGTATTAACATTATAAAAAATGCATTATTCCTTTTAATCTAGGAGGACAAACACATGTCATGTAAAGGGAATTAAATAGTTAGAACTACTAAACAAGATAGCACAAGGTCAACTAAGTTGACGAAGGACACGTTGTAGCCTAAAGGAGATACGATGCGCAAACTTTCCTAAGGCATGTCATATGATAATGACATTCAGATATAAGTATTACGGATATGCTGATGCCATCCGATATAAGCATCATTCAACCACATGCTTTTGCTTCATGCGTTTGAAATAAAATAGGCATAGAATTTCTAAGGTCTTCACATTTTTAAAATTTAAATAAATTATAGGAAAAAATGATTGTAATTCTTTCTAATTAATTAAAA
This sequence comes from Pinus taeda, assembly GCA_000404065.3. Taxonomy (NCBI): domain Eukaryota; kingdom Viridiplantae; phylum Streptophyta; class Pinopsida; order Pinales; family Pinaceae; genus Pinus; species Pinus taeda. The sequence continues at coordinate 203,747 of APFE030003330.1, forward strand.
AAATATAAAATCAATAGTTTGGACTGGTTTTTTTTCCAAATTTCTTCGAAGTCCAATTATCGGTTACTTGGACCATAGAAGATTTATTATTGAATAAATATATGCTCTTTATTCAGGATTAAACACACCCTGTCCACACACATCTCTCTGAAACAATATGGATTCTTGTAGGGCTTACTAATACATGATACGGTGGCCACGACGCAAGATTGCATGCACTCCATCCACAGAAGGAAAATGGAAGCAATAGTCATGACTATTGACTTACAAAAAGCATATGATGGTCTTGTTTGGGTGTACTTATGCATTATATTTCATAAGATTGGACTGGAGAATAGGAATATTGAGTGGATCTTGGCAGGTGTAACTTAGTCAATTATGTTGTTGTTATAAATGGATATCTCATTAAAATTTTTGGAGTGGGAAGGGGTCTTTGACAAGGATGTTTATTGTCGCCTCAACTTTTTATTTTAGTCATGGATGGACTCAACCACAAGATCATACATGCGTGCTTGGAGGATGGTTTCTGTGACCTGGTAGTTGGCTGAGAATGTTACACAGTTTTTTTGTGGACGACATTTTGGTATTTGGTATGCTATTGAGAAGGTGTTGGGATACTCTATATAACATTTTTTGCAGATTCGACCGCGCCTCTGGTTTGGTTATTAATAAAGGGAAATTTATTCTATTATTCAACGCAGGGAAGGAGGAGGATATATAATCTATTGCAAACTGGTTTGGTGTTGAGTCACTACACATTTGTAATGGTATAAAATACGTGGGATACAACATTAAGCCCAATAATTATAGGGTCAATGATTGGTGGTGGATTGTTGACAGATTCCAAAAGAACATCTCAGGCTGGTAACATCGAATATTAACGTTTGGAGTCAGAGTCACTCTCTCACAATCGGTACTACAATAGCTAGTGAGATACTGGGCACATTTATACTGCCTCCCTGCCAAGATTATACAAAAGATAAACAATATTATGGCTAGATTTATATGGGCTCGCTCAGAAAAAACATTTAAGTACCACCTCACCAAACTTGACAACATCACTATTCCTAAGAAGCTAGGTGGATGGGGGCTATTAAACATAAAAGAATTTGGTTGAGCCTTACTAGTCAAATCCTTATGGCACACAATTTTTGGGAACTGTATATGGGGCGACATCATAAGGTCAAAATATCTAAGAGGGATTAAGGCAGGGCAATGGTTGAGAGATGGACTCATTGGGAGTAAACATGGAACTACCATAAGGATAAGTTTCAACAAAGTGAAGTGTTGGTTAATAAAAAGACATTGTTGGACCTTTGGGTCAGGTGAGGAAATCATTTTGGGAGGAGATCGAATTCTGGGTTCAGAAATTGAGAAGCACTACAATGACTCCCTGATACACGGCCTCAACATGAGGGGTATTTTCTACTTGGCCCAGACCATTAAAACATGGCAGGGTATCATTCCTATATGGATGCAGGTGGAGGAGATAGGACTATCAAGAACTAACGCTGAGAGCTAGGAAGGCATTACCAAAGAACCACACAAACCCGGTGTATGAAGGGACAAGACGAGGGATCAAGTTGGATGGGATGGGAAGTTACATAAAGGTACTATATCTATTGCAGATACATATTTTTTCATTTACTGCACCACACACAATATTCAGAACACTACATGGTTTGCAAACTTCTGAAAAGTATAGCTACCATATAAAATGATCCTCTTTTCCTAGTTGACTTGGAGGAACAAAAATCTAACTTGGGAAAAATTGAAAAAGAAAGGCATCCACGGACTAGGCATATGCACTTTTTGCAATATGAAGGAGGAGGATAACACACATATTTTTCTACATTGCCCATGGATGTACAGGGATGGAAAAGGACCCTAGATATTATTTCTTACAAACATGAGGTACAAGCCAATATAGAAGCATGTTTAGTATGGTGGCATAGGAGATCACAAGGGAAAAGGGCAGAAAAGGGCAGTTCCAATTGCTATCTTTTAGGAATTGTGGAGAGTCAGAACCTCCAACATTTTCGAAAGCAAAATTATAAATATCTGTAATGTCATCAATAACATCATTTCTTAAGTGGGACTGCTTTTACACATATCCTGCTCAAGTGAATATTTTTCAACATATAGGAACACCAAATATACATATTAATGAAAATATTTTGAACTACATTTTTAATATAATTTAATGCAACCAACTAAACCTAACTAAACCTGTGGATTTTGACCTACCTTAACTGACTTCTCGCATTTTGCATTCCATCACAATCTAATCGCTCCCCCACGGTCCCGCCGATTTGTAAAAAATCATTGAATTGCGTTAAATTCTGTCCATCATAAAAATCCAACCCGAAAAAGGTGGACGGCCCAAAATCTAGGTGATCCACTAGCCATGGTAGTTAAACGAAAAGGCGTCCACATTCATTGAACGCTGCGAATCCCTTTGTTTCTACCAACTGCAAGGCAGCCATGCTGAATGATTCTCAGTTGCACGGCAGTTACGTCTGGACCCCACGCCATGACGTCGGTTGCATTCGCATGGATGAATTTAAAGATGGATGATGTCCGCTTAGTCAACTGATTTATTTAATTATTAGTTTAGTGTATAATGTACACATCAAATATTAAAGAATATTTTATAAACTGTAACTTATTTTCAATATACTAAATTTATTAAAAAATATTATCAATATATTGATATTCGTTTATGGTTCAATTCCATTGAATATATTGTCTATTTTTCACTATTTGAAAGTTTGGAATATCATGAGACTTGTGTGTATGTAAATCGGTGAAGATCGCTCAAACCATCTTGTTTAAAGACATTTCTTTATTTAATGGTTAAAAAAATTATTTTATTATTTTAATTAATGAAGATTTATTAAGTTTTGAAAGAGATTAAATTTTTTTATGTTATAAAAAAGTTATATCTAAGAGATTTGATTTTTTTGACATTCATTACAGAGTTAAGATGGATCAGGTTGGTTTAATTATTAATTATAGTTATAATTATTACTTTTATGTTTTTCATTTTATTTTATTTTATGGTTTCTCTCGTGTTGAGGGTTGTTGTGACTAGGCTATACGAGAATGTCATTGCCAAGTTTACCACTGTCGAGGGTTGGTCAGATGAAATTAAATGCAATATCGGAGTTAAGCAAGGATGTCTCCTATCCCCTACCATTTTGGCATCTACATTGATAAACTAGAAGAATGTTTGGAAGCTACATGATGTGATGGCCCCAAGCTCACTGGTATTGTAATGACCCACTTAAATCTTATCCTACAAATTTTGTTAATATTTACATTATCTAGAAATATTGAGAAATATTGGTCTAATATAAAATTCATGATTTCCATTATTCAAATTCCCCACTTACCTTCTCAAATTGAATATTAGGTAGGATATGGTCTCCTTCCATTATTTCATAATATATGTATTCATTTCACATTACCCAATGTACCCTCACAATCATTAAGGAGAAGACATG
>APFE030003333.1:0-38274 GCA_000404065.3 Pinus taeda
CAACTTCCTTTCCTTCCAAAGAAAATTTCATGAAAAGTTCTTGAAAATTAAAAGCTATTGTACCCAAGGATTGTAGCCATTGGACTCCTAGTACAACATCAAAACCACCCATTGGAATGGAAAGAATTGGGCTATTCAATACATATTATCCCATGGATAGATTGATATTATGGCACTTTCCTCAGCAATTTATGGTTCCTCCACTTGCAACCATCACTTGACACTCTGGTGCTGGATATAGGAAGCAATTCAATTCCTTTGCTATCTTACAATGAATAAAATTATGGGTATTTCCCGAATCAATCAACACTATTACCTTTTTTTCTTGATATGTCCTTCTATATTGATAGTTTGAGTAGTGGTAATTCCAGCCAATGCATTACAAGATATGGTAGGATTCATTTCTTCTTTATCTAGGGTTTGTTCTTGGACTATATCCTCTTCTTTTGACATTTCTTGTTCCTTTTCTTCCTCCTCTTCAAAATCTATGTAGAATAATTTCTTCTTAGCACACTTATGACCTCTAGTGTATTTTCTATCACAACTGTAACAAATCACTTTTGCTCTTTTTTATTTCAATTGTTGTAGTGTCAACCTTGTAAGTTGTGGAAGGCTAGGAGCCACAACACTTACATCTTTAAAGTTGTGAGTGGTAGGCTTCTTGGTTGCCATAATTTTGTCTTTCATTTTTCTCGCTAACCTGAATGCCTTCTCCAATGAATTACGTTCCCAAAGGCGAACCTCATGTTGGATATTATCCTTTAAAGTCCCTATGGACACATCAATCCTATGCTCTAGAATATCCTTTATCCTTATGTTCAATTTTTGGAAGTCCTCAATGTCCTCCGTCATTGAAACCTTTTGTTTGAGATTTATCAACTAACTAAAAAAGGTGTTGCTTTTTGTATCTCCATAATGTGCTATCATTTCTTCAGTAAAAATTGCGCAAGTGACAATTTGTTTACGAGAGTAAAGCCATCGATACCATACAAACTGATTTGGTTCCAAATATGAAGTTGCAATACGTACCTTTTGTGTGTTTTTCACATTATGGAGATCGAAAAATTGCTCCATCTGTAGTATCCATGTTTCGAGATCCTTGCCATCAAACTTTCTCATATTGATTTTTGGAGCATGGTGGGTTTTCAATCCAACATTAGAGTCTATGAAATCATGATTAACATTTCTTTTGTTCTCATCATGAGTTTCCTTTACCACTCTTTCACCATTAGTGACCATTTCTTGTAGAAACTTATTCAAATTTATCTTCAATTCTTCCATATTATTGTCGATGCCATTCATCTTAGCATCCATGACATTCATCTTATCTTGCATGCCATTCATATTAGCTTCCATGCCAGTCATCTTAGCTTCATTTACCTTTAGCGAGAGTAAAATTTGTTGTACTTGGTCATGTAATTTTGATATATCACGTTGCATTTCTTCCTCTTCCTCATGAGTCATGCTAGAGCTTTCATGTTTCTTACTAGGTGTTTCCATTTTCTTTCTTCGGGGCATTAATTAATGCTAATAATTCTTTGCTATTCCCTTTGAATTCATTCAAACTAATTTTTCAAACAACTCTTATGCAAAATCAAAAAAATACTACACACCTTTTTTTTCACTTTGTAAGAGCTCGATATTGAATCAGTTGAATCTCGGTAACTGTGGATCTTGAATATCGGAAATCTCATCCTACAGTAGCCCTTTGAGTCATCTTTCTAACCCCGAATTCTGATCAAGATTGGATTCTCCAAGGAAGAGTTATGCCAAATCTCCCACGATGACTTGATTGTAGACTAGTTCAGTAGAGCGAAATTGTATGATGTGCCATGTCTCACTCTTTTGACCTTAATACCTGAAACTGACACATAAAAAACTATAGGTTGTCCTCTTTCTGAAAATTCTTAAAATATTTGAATCTGGTGCTCAAAACAAACATTATGCTAATTTTCCCTCGGTCACCTGTTTGGAATGTAATTCGAGAGTCTGCAAAAACCCTAACTTCCTAAGATCATATCTCCACAAATATAACGATAAAAGCTCTGAAATTTGAATCAGAAGTTCATAATGATTTCTGTTCAAATGGGTTTTTTTTTAGCTTCTGAAATATCACAGAAAAAAAAGTTATAGAAAAACTACCATGATAACATATTTGAAGCAGTGAAACCCTAGAATCCAAAGCTTTGATACCAAATGTTATGAAACTAGCTCACAAAAAGATAGAAAGGATAGATCAACATCTTAGAAATAAGCCCGTTCAAGGGGGCAACCTCCTTTACATTACAAAAATGAACAATTCTTAGATGATTTAAATTACAAAACTTCCTTTCTATATATAAGAGTCTAAGGGGTCACGATATAACCAAGCCGACCTAACAATAATAATATAAGGGAACAAAAATAACGATAGAGGGATTCTATGCAGCACAATAATAACAATATGGGGATAATAGAGGCACAACAATAATAGTAAGGGATAAAATGATAATAGTAATGGGGGAATCACTAATATTATAGGGGCCTAAAAACCCCTTAATTCAACTTCCTTTCCTTGTGAAAAAAATTCAAGAAAAGTTCTTGAAAATTAAAAGCTATCGTACCCAAAGATTGTAGCCATTGGACTCCTAGTACAACATCAACACCACCCATTAGAATGGAAAGAATTGGACTATTCAAAACATATTCTCCCATGGATAGCTTGATATTATGGCACTTTCCAGAGAAATTTATGGTTTTGTTTTTTATGGTGTGACACTTTGGTGATAGATATAGGAAGCAATCCAATTCATTCGCTATCTTACAATGAATAAAATTGTGGGTACTGCTCGAATCAATCAACACTATTACCTTTTTTCTTCTTTTATGTTCTTCTATCTTGATAGTTTGAGGAGTGGTTATTCCGGAAAATGCATTACAAGGTATGGTTAGATTCATTTCTTCTTTCTCTAGGCTTTGTTCCTGGTGTGTATCCTCTTCTTTTGATGTTTCTTGTTTCTCTTCACAATCTATGTAAACTAATTTCTTCTTAGAAAAATTATGAAGTTTAGTGTATTTTCTATCGCAACTGTAACAAAGCCCTTTTTCTCTTTTTTCATCCAATTTTTATGTTGTAAACCTTGTAGGTTGTGGAAGTATAGGAGCAACAACACTTCCATGTTTATAGTTGCGATTGGTAGGCTTCCTTATTGCCATACTTTTGCTTTCAATTTTTCTTGCCAACCTAAATGTCTTCTCTAGTGAATCAGGTTCCCAAGGGCGAACCTCATGTTGGGTGTTATCTTTTAATATCCCTATGAATACATTGATCCTATGCTCCTCTAGAATATATTTTACCCTTCGATTCCATTTTTGGAATTCCTCAATGTGCTCCAACATTGAACCTTTTTGTTTAACATTTATCAGTTGGCTAAAACAAGTGTTTCTTTTTGTATCCTCATCATGTGCTATCATTTATTATGTAAAAATTACCAAAGTGACAATTTGTTTACGAGAGAAAAGCCATTGATAGCATACCAACTGATTAGTTTCCAAATATAAAGTTGCAATGCCTACCTTTTGTGTGTTTTGCACATTATGGAGATCAAAACATTTCTCCATCTATAGTATCCATGTTATGAGATCCATGCCTTCAAAATTCCTCATATTGATCTTTGGAACATGGTGGGTCTTCAATCCAATGTTATAGTCTATGAAATCATGACTAGCATTTCTTTTGTTCTCACCATGAGTTTCTTATACTACCTTTTCACCATTAGGAACCATTTCTTGTAGCAACTTGGCCAAACCTCCTTTCAAACCTTCTATGTCTTCTTCAAATATTCAATTTTTACTTCTAAACCATGCATATTATCTTCCACCGCATCCATATTAGCTTCCACGCCATTATTTAGACCATCCATCCTAGCTTCCACACCTTTATTTAAATAATCCATCTTAGCTTCTGCTAATTTTTTTGAGAGTGAAATTTGTTGGACTTGGTCTCATAATTTTGATATACATTGTTGAATTTCTTCATCTTCTTCATGATTCATTCTAGAGCTTTCATGTTTCTTACTAGGTATTTCTAGTTTCTTTCTCCGGGGCTTCATTTAAAGATAATCATGCTTCACTATGTCCTTTGAATGTCTTCAAAGTAATTTTTCAAACCAAGCTTATGCAAAATTTTAAAAAGACTACAAACCTTTTTTCGCTTTGTAGGAGCTAGATATTGAATCTGTTGTATCTTTGTAATTTCAGATCTCAAAGGTCTGAAAGTTCATCCTATGGTAGCCCTCTGAGTCCTCATTCGAACCCCACAAGTCTGATAAATACTAGATTATCCAATAAAGAGTTATTCCTAATCTCCCACGATGACCTAATTATATATCGGTTCAGTAGAGTAAAATTTTACGAAGTGACACGTATCACTGTTTTTACCTTCGGACCTGTTTACGATATAATTCGAGAGCCTGAAAAATCCCCAACTTCCATGGATCATATCTCCATAAATATAGTGATATGAGATATGAAATTTGTATTCAAAGTTCACCAAGAGTTCATCTCAAATGGGTTTTAATTTTAGCTTCTGCAATGTCGTAGAAAAAAATTTATAGTGAATATGCCATGATGACTTGTTTTAAGCAACGAAACACTAGAATCCAAAGGTCTCATAATTGCTATGAATCTAGTTCACCAAAAAAAAGAAAATATAGATCAACGACTTCAAAATCAACCTCTTCGAGGGGGAAACCTCATTTATTTTACAAAAAATAACCATTTTTGGACGATACAAATGACAATACCTCCTTTCTATACATAGGAGTTTAAGGTGTCATAATGTAGTCAAAGCGACATAACAATAATAATGTAAGGGTACAACAATAAAAACACTAGGATTCTATTGGGAACAATAATAACAATATGGGGACAACATTAGAACAAAAATAACAATAAGCGGATAAAATGAGAATAATAATAAGGGAATGCACTAGTATTATAGTGACCTAATATATAAGGAAAACATGTCAGGTATCATTTCATTTTCCCCTCTATGAACTCCATCACATCCATGCCTACCATGTCCGCATCACTCACCTCAATTTTCAGGCATCAAAAATCATGTTTTTGGCATTTTCTTACTTGCTACAAGATGTCTTATAGTTGCTACAGGAAGATCCTATAGCACTATAGGATGACCTTAAAGGATATAGGGTAGGAGTCTCGATAGGAAGAACATTATTTAGGCCTATTCTAGGTTGGGTGGGGACCCTACACCTCATCATATCTCACTCATCACCCATTCATCCCCGATCTAAGCCATCATATCAATACCTAGCTCTCTTTCACTAAACAAAACACAGGAAACTGTAAAAGAAAAACAAATTCAGAGGACATGTCCTCCCTTTCCTCAGATATTCACTACTCTATCAGAGCCTTTCCATCATCATTCTCCAACCCCTACACCACCACCCAACCTCCCTCACAGAAAAATCATTGAAAACAAGAAGAAAAAGGCAGCTACAAGATTTCCTGCAGCAGCTACAAGATCACTTGTAGCAGTCTGTGCCATCACCGCAACCACCTTCAGCCCAAATTCTTCTTCCCCACAAGACAAAATAGGAGCACCAACATCTTTGAAGACCTTGTTTCTCCTAGCCAAAACTCCACAACAAAAACAAGAGAAAATATGTACCAAGCACCTGCACACATGGACCAACAAGCAATCAACTATATAAGTAGGAAGAAATACATAGGAAGAACAAAAAGGAACACTTCCCTTAGCATTAGCATAGAAGGACAATCCTTCAACATGCATTGATCAAAAAAAGGTATATACAAGTATGGGAACTCACCCATCTCTTACTTGTGTACAATATGATGAAAAATGTATAGATGTGAAAAAATATATTTTTATAAGATGGAGTTGGCTAGTGAACTTAGACATCCTCAGAGCAGGATAAAAATTGAACTCCCAGTAATCATGCCACATCAAAGTGTCAAATCAATGGGAATCAATAAAAAAGGTGGTCGATCTGGTTATGTGGAAGTGGGTGATAATTACAATGGGAAAGTGAATGATCACCTACGGTGGGCCAACAGTCCCAATTAGGAATCCCGTACCACTGGCAGCCAACACAACGCTCCAAGCCTTGACCATAAATGGCATAGAAATACAAACTTTCATGAATTTTTTCTCATTTCCACATCAAAGAAGCCAGGACTACCTTAGAAAGCCATCATAGACCCAAGCCCTGCTATAGCCATTCCACAAGAAACAGAGCTACGAGAAGCTAGAGGAATGTCATAAACCTACATGAAGCTACTGGAAGGACTATAATTCCACAAAAAGTATCCAAGGGGGTGCCTAGGGTCAGAGTGGTCATCAATTATCATAATCCCAATTATCACAGTGAAAATTAAGTGGCCCATCTCTCCATTTTTCATGTTTTGATAACCAAAAAAAAAAGACTAGAATCTTCTAGTAATTACAGTGAGCTTGAGAATTAGACAAATTTTGATCAATTTAAGGGAATTGTGTGGATGTAAAAATGATATGAATTGTAGTCATCCACCTAAAACATTTTAAGCTTTTAACCACCCTAGAACCCATACTAAAGTTAGCCTATAACACCTCCTTCATTTAGTGATAACCAAAGAAGAGAATTGGGAGGGTGATTCAATAGAAGAGAACCCACAAATACATCAAGGATTCGCCTTCATCCCCCTGTAGTAGATATATTTAGGAGGCATCACTGGTTGGGCTTCTTTGAGTTTCTCATGGGGTGTGATGATGATATAACCTATGAATTTTCCAAGGCACTAAACCCTCAAGAAAGAACAAGTGCTACCACTATGGTGACAGGGCTATCCATTAAATTCAACCTTGATGTGATCAACAGAGTAACCACACTTCCTCTAGGGATACAATGGAGAAAAGAGGACAAGGCTAACAACACTTTTGCAAAGAAAAACTTCTTCCTAAATTATGAACAATCCATTGAAGACAAAATTGGGGTCAGAAGGGAGAGCCTTCCCTATCTCTAGGATGAGGTGAGCTTCCACATCCTTAAGCACATTTCTTATGAAGGGAGACTAAGTGTAGTTTAAGGCTATCAATTCAAATAGCTCCATGAGTTGATATTCAGAGACAGAGTACCTATAAATTAGAGGCTTATTGTGCCTTATTTCACTTTACAGTCCATTATAGACATGAGTGAGAAGGTGAAATAAGGGAAGTATCAGCAATTAACGCACCATGGTCTCATCAAGCTAATAGTGGAAGATTCATTAAGCCAATTGAGAATTCTTGTTCTTTGGTCCACATTTAGGGACATGGATAGAGAAGCCTTCCTTGAAGTTCGATCCATTGAACACAATGTGACCCCTACCTCTAGTGCTCAAGAGGAAGAAGAGGAAAAGGAAGGAGATGAAGAAGAAGTAGAAGAAAAAGAGGAAGCAGAGATAAACAAAATAGAGGAAGAAGAAGAAGAAGAAGAGGAGGAGCAGAAGGAAGAGACCAATACTCGGACAAATACTACAAAAGGGGAGATATCTCCAAGGTTCTCTCTCGAACCCACTCAAAAGGAGGCATTTGCTGCCTTGGCTACCTTGAGCACACCCCTCAAGTCCAAGAGGAAAATGGCGAGGTAGGATCCCCTCTATTTTAAAGCAAGAAGAAGAACCAAGATCAACCAGTAGAAGTCACAATCCCATCATAATTGAAGAATCTCCAAACAAATAAGAGGAGCTAGGTTCCTTGGGAATGAAGGTTGAGGAAGGCACCTCACTGCAAGCAACTCCAAAGGCTACCATCACATAGGTCAGAAAGCTTGTCACCATGTCCCCATCATCTAAGAAAACTAAGGAACCTGTGACCCTCCATCAAAAAGGAAAGGCCCTGCTATAGGATCCCCAAACAGTGCTACAAGAAACATTGTGAGGGCTATGAGAAAGACAGACAGAACTACAAGAAGGATCACAAGGGTAGAAGGAAAGAAAGGAAGCAACCCAATAGGTAGAGCAGGGGAAAACTTCTCCAAAGACATTTGACAAAGATTTTCTAGAGTTGTAGGACCCTATCCCACAGCCAAATATGAGCTCCTACTATAAGTTCATTGAGAGGCAGAGTAATAAAACAAAAATTTGCAATCCCTCTGTTCTTTGAGCTTGAAAAAGAAAGGGAAAGAACACATCGTTGGATGCAAATTACCAAGTCAGAGAAAGTAGAAAATGTGGGCCATATGGAAGGAAAGCTCCTAGATATGGGCAAGGTTATGAGTGAATTATGAGACATAGAACACACCATAAAAACACAATTGCAGGCAAAAAGCACATGGTCCTAATCTGTGTGTAGTAGATAGTCGATGCTGACTGTACAAATCTCATCATCCATTTTACATGATGAATCTGCCGGTGCGCTTTCGTCAACAATAGACGGTGAAAGTTAGTTATCCCACATACTAGGACTATGTAATGATAATGGTACACCCAAATAACAATAAATATAGCTATATGAGATATAGTTAAGTAAGATGAATGATTAAAAGCAAAGTAATATGAATGATAAAAGCATAGGTTTCTCTTTTTTTCAAATAAAATTTATAAACTATTAATTACACTCATAACTATTAGAGATTACTGTTTATTTTTAAATAGAGATGCTAAAATTTTAATTGAGTTTCTAATAGGTATTCGATGATAAATGATAGAGAAGTAATATCAAATGATATTATAGAATATTTATATTAATATACACAAATTAAATGTTGATATTTATTTCCAAAGTAGTTAGTTTTTTTTCACTTTTAATTCAATTAAATGATAAAAAAAAATGTCATATGCACAAGTATCATTTGAAGTTACTTAGAATTTTTTGGGCATGATGTGTTAATTAGCCCGTAGTGTGAGAAAGTCTATTCATCAGATTAAGAATGTCCATGCTAATGTGGGGATAAATCTCCATGTTTAAAAATCTTGTTCCATGTTTTTTAAATGCACATATTTTAAACAAATATTTATTTTTTTTAAATTAATAATAATAATAATAATATAGTTAGTTTTAATTCATTTTTAATTTTTGCGATATGAGTTGTATCATATAGCTATTATTTTCATGCTTATAGTGGATTATGCCTATCAAACTTGATCAACCATTTAATTTATATGAATTTGATACTTTAATTATCAATAAGTATTTGAATAATGACAAGGAATTAACCTCCATAGAATATTTCTAGAATTTCCTTTGTACTTAGTAATAATCAAAGATGGAAGGAAGACTTTGGGGGAAACTCAAATGGTGATAACTATGTAAATTAAGTATTATGTACGGGGAGGTGTCATGTTCTACTTACCCCATTCACCTATGCATCTTGAAGGGGCATACTTACACACCTAGATGTTATGCTAGTAAATGTTGGAATCGACCCACCCATGTGGCGATGAGAGTATGAGAATGGCCATCTACCCATGCATGTGGTGATGTGAGTATGAGAGTAGGGTTCCTCTAGATACAATAAATAATTAAACAAAAGAAAATATAGTTACATGGTCTTTTCAATTTTGATTAAATTGATTAATTAAAATTAAATATGTTGTATGAACATCTACAAGTATGACAATGACCTAGTTGTTGATTCCTCTAGGTAAAGAAAAAAGAAAATAGATTTATATAAAATGTAGTTATGTCTTTACTTTCATTTTAATTAAATTGATTAATTAAAAAAATTGTCATATGAACAAGTGCTCTATGAACACGAGTTATGGAATTTTGAGCATGTAGTATTAGTAAGGCATGTTATTGGTACATGATATTTTAACAAAATCCATTCACAAATTTATCTCTCCATATTAAAATGTAGATAACCTCAATATGTAAAATATTTTATTACATATTTAAAAATATATAAATTTACCATAACATATGCTATAACAAAATTAAAATAAATAAATAAATTAATTTTTAGAGTTTTAAAACTCTATATAATGTGAAATATATCATAAAATTAATATTTTGATTTCTTTTGATATTTATCAATTATTAATTTAAATAAATACTTTATTAAATAATTATAATAAAAATAATACATAAAAAAAATATAATATATATATAATATATATATAATATATATAAATATATATATATATATATATAAAACTTAAATTATAAAGGGAAGAAACACCCTAATAAAATTAATTGGACATAAATTTGTCGATATTAAAAATAATTCTGTATATAACCAAATGTGATTTCTATTTATTATTTTTATCTGTGAGGATTAGTAAATGATTAAGGGTTGATGATCTATTTTAGCATGGGAAAATAACAAAAAATTAACTCAATGGTGATCTATTTTCCTTATTGGTATGGAAATTAACAAATCTTTGAATGAGGAAATTCAATTTTAATTTAATTATTTATTATAATCCCGATATGAGGATGGATTTTGATGTTTGACCATGGCTAAAAGATAAAAAAATTGAGTCAATGATGATTTCTCAGGACTATTGATGAGGACCTCAACAAATCATGGAATGAGAACATTCCATTTAAATGTAAAGCATTTTGAATAATTAAAAAACTTATATATTTTCTAATTAGTTGTAATATTTATTATATATAAAAAATAAATTTAATTTTAATTTGATATTTTATAATATTTAAATTTGTATATTCACTTTTAAATTATAAATTAATAAATATATTTTAAAAATAAATTAAATTTATAACTCATTACTTTATTTTAAGTAGTGTAATGGCCCCACCTTATTTAATTATAAAAATTTACATTCCTGATACAAAAATTTTGCTGTAATTATAAAGTTTCTCCATAATATTAAATTCTTGATATACACGCAGCTCTAGATTTTGTTATAATCACTAATGTACTAGCGTTATAATAGGCACTTTAATTCCAAGGGTTTGGTTTCATGCTTGGTGGTCCACGCGGCTTGCAAATAGACTAGACTCTGCATTTTATGCTTTTGTTATCACATTGCTTGCCATGCCTACTGCGAATGTTAATAACTCTACCTGCTCTGTCCTGTACATGGCCTGGGCAAGCAGTCTCGTCTCATCAGCCCACTTGGAAACCCTGCCCACATCGACAGTGCAAAAGATCTCCTGCGATCCGACAGTGGCAACCTTCGCGGGACTTACCTCTTCTCTGGAATGCGATGAGATTGACCTCATTTGCTGGGCAACTCTCCTGCGAAGCCTGCTCTGATTTGGCCCTTCCATTAGCAACTCCACTATACTGGGCGTATAGAATTTCGTTCAAATTGCTGGTATTATTCAGACTGAGGGTTTGGCAGTGGTCAAGACCTTCCAAGTAAATTGTGTTTTCGCAAAGCTATTCATGCTGACCTTCTTAAACATACATAGCTGGAAGCACTACTCGTACATAGTTGCTATAATCGTATTTTTTTTATTCTTTTTTATGTGGCATTCATGCTTCTCACAGGATGTTCCAGGTACAGTTATGGCTCTTAGCTATTCCAGAAGAAGAGATGCTCCTTCAGTGGCAGTTTCGACATCTACTGGGTAAGACATATTTGGGTTGGAAGCTTCCTGGCATTTTACTTTTTTCTTGTCCATATCAGCTATTGTGTATTTGTTTTATCAGTCGCATTAATCAAATACATTATGGCTATGATTCCATGTAGGATGCCTGTTGACCGCCTCGAATCTCTCGGCTACATCTGGTGGGAAGGTGCTCCTTCAACATTGGGCTTTAAGGGTTTCCAGGTATGAGTTCATCCCGACCTAGTGCCCTCAAGCTGAAGGATTAAGGTTTAGGGTGACGTCTAGGTCTCGGTACTCTGCAAATTATATGGCTTCTCGGTCTTAATGACAATAGACAATCAAATGGTTAGGGTTTCAAGAGGTTTCCCCAAGTTTGTTGAAGGATCTTCCTTTCTGGGGTTTCCTTCTGTCTAAGAATTGTTAATAAAGGGCATTCTTCCCATTACGAACTTGGTGCTTTCTGTTGCACAGGAATATCTAGACTCTGTCTAGTTTATTATTTTTGTAATTATACTAGAATTTCCAAGTTGAAGAACTGTATAGAATTTTCTCAATTATAATGTTGATGACCTAGTGCATAGTTGGGACTATGCCCACCTGCATCGGACCCTCTTCTCTGTTGTATAAATATAATGCCTTTCTTTGGTCATTCTTTTAAGCTTGCGCGAATATTTGTTGGGACTGTTCAAATTTCAAGGAAGTATCTGCATTGAAACTATGTATTTTTAAGTTGAAATTTGGCCTCAGCCAACATAGAGTTTTGTTCTTTACTTATAAAATTGAGTGTCAGATACAGAGTCATTTGATAATATGCATTTTTGTTTTTGGCTTTGTTCCTTCCATGCATGATTCTAGTTTGTAAATATCGGAGCATGTTCATTCAAGGTCAATGTGTTAATGTTTTCCTTCGAGCACCAATTTATTTTATAAGATTGCCTTTTGTTTTGAAAATTCTATGGCTTTATAATCATGAGGGTTTCATCCCTCAAAAGGTTCAGTTACGACCCAATAGGGTTCCACTGTTATGCTTCAGACTCAGGGATTCTTGGGCTCATATGTAGTTCATAACCCTGACCACGGGGCAGAGCGACCCAACTTCGCATACCCCGGACTTGCTATCTGCTCCAGAACATCGTTATTATGCATCTACATTTGTCTTTAGGTTACTTAAAAATGAGACGTCTATTATTAGTTCTTTATTTAGTCATGTGTATGGGAAAGCTTTTCCACTTTCGTCGTTTTATTTAGGAACTAAATAAAGTCCTAGGGTTCTTATATTATAATACAGTTATGATATTTGAAAATACATTAGACTAGGTGGCCTGTTTCGTTTTTCCTCACTATGGTCTTAACTTTCATTTCTGCATTGAATGGAAATGTAAAAGAATTATAATATTTCTTTGCAACAGAATTATTCTACCAGCAATCTATAGACTGTCGAAACAGAGTTCTTCAACAAAATATAAATAAACTTTCCATTCTAAACAGAGCTTTAAAACAAAGAATATAAACTAATTTCTTAAATGAGAATGACCCACCTCAACAGTTACACTTCCTACTAGTATCTTACAGAAATAGTAACTCTGTATATAAAGAAAGTATTTGAAACCTACTATATTTATTTTGGTTATTAACTCTAGGAACCTATTGCTTGCAGAAGAATAACACTTCTAATTCAGTTCAGATATTACCACAGTCTTCAGTTGGTACCTCATACCTGTTTGCTCCAAGTAACTATCTCTAGAGGAAGAGGTCACCTCTGATTCTGTAGCTAGTCAATCCACCCGACCATGAGATTGTCTTTTGAGACCAAATCCCCCCCTTAGCTTGCTCAAATAAATACAATCTTTTGCAGGTTGCTCACGCTCTGCGCCCTTGCTATCTAATCCTCACCATACATAACAAGTTTTTTTTCCATTTTTTCACTACCTGTCTCTACAACATAATTTTTTCCTCCCCTCACATCCTTTTTCTGGAACCCTCCATGGTTAGGGGAGGTAGTTAGGGTTCCAACAACTATTTCTTTTAACTTCCCTCCTCAAAATTTACATGATCTCCTCTTCACTAGGAAATCATTTCTCATTTTCATTCAATAAAATAAAAATAGTAATTAATTCAAACAGATAATAACCATCATCCTTTAGTTTGTTTTCACCATGGTAAATAAAATATTTACAACATTCTGGGGATATTACATCTCCCCCTTCTGAAATTGGAAATCGTCCTAATGTCTTTCGGCCATGAACAACCCTAGGTAAGCCTTTTTCATGAGCTCTTCATCTTCTCAGGTGGCCTCATCAGGCCCAAAGTGTTTCCACTACACTTTGACTTAGGTAATAACTCGTTTCCGCAGCATTACTTCTATTCGGTCACGGATGTTCAGTGGCTCGACCAAGATTTCTCCTTCCAGTTCAACCTGACACATGTAACATCCTAAATCAATTTTTTTTTTTTTAAATCATTTAGATTGATCTACCAGAGATAATTCTTACTTATATATCCTGCCTCTGATTCCATGCTTAGGATCATAAACGTATTTTTTTAGCACGGAAACATGGAAGACATTGTGGACCCGTATATGACTCGGCATAGCAAGCTGGTATGCTATCGGCCCAATTCTTACTAAGACCTTAAAAGATCCACAAAATCAGGGTTCCAACTTAGTGCACCCGCTCCATTATAATGTCCTCTTTTTTGCTTGAATTCTCACATACACATGATCACCGAATTGATACTCCTTAAACTTCCTTTTCTAGTCAGCAAAGTTCTTTTGCCTATCTTGAGCTACCTTTAAATTGGACCGTACCTCTTACTAATTTCCTCCATTTCCTTAAGCATTTCGGGACCTAACATCAATATGTCTTCTGGTCCACCCCAGCTTGAGGGTGTGCGACACTTTCGCTCGCACAATACTTCAAATGGGCTCATTTGCAATGATGTATGATAGTCATTATTGTACGCGAACTCGACCAAGTGAAGATAATCTTCCCACTTGGTTGGTTGTTGCATTACATATGCCCTTAACATGTCTTCCACCACCTGGTTCACCCGTTCTGTTTGTCAATCAGTCTAAGGGTGATAAGCTATACTGAAATTTCGCTGAGTCCCTAATTCTTCAAACAACTTTTTCCAAAAGACCAATGTAAATTTTACATCACGGTTTGAAATTATTGTTTTTGTTAACCCATGTAGCCTTAATATGTTCTGCATAAAAACATGGGCAATCTGCACAGCTCTGTAGGTATATTGCACACATATAAAATGTGTTGATTTACTTAACTTGTCCATTACCACCATGATGGAGTCGTTATTTTTCTTTGACTTGGGAAAACCCATTATGAAGTCTATAGAAATGGTTTCCCACTTCCATTCCAGAGTGGGTAATGGTTGTAATAACCCAGCAGGATGTTGGTGTTCTGCTTTAATTTATTGGAACTCCAGACAATGTGCCAAGTATTCAGCCACATCTTTCTTTATACCAAGCCAATAATATTCTTTTCAGAGCACAGTGATAATTTTCTGATACCCCGGGTGTCCAACATAGTGACTTTTATGAAATTCATTGAAAATCAGGCTTTTAATGTTGTTTTGATTGGGCACATACAACCTTTTCTTATAATACAACATTCCAGCAACATCCATTGCATAAGATTGTTGATTTTCCTTGCTGGTTGATTGTTGCACTTGCTGTTTTATTTGCTGATATGCGGTATCTTGTTCTATTGCCTTCTTTATCATTTCTTCAAAGGTGCTTTTCCCTTTACTGCAAGAAATCTCATATAGACATTGTAATTTTTTACTTAAAGTGTCCACTACCCGGTTCTTTTTCCCTTTCGAATGTTGGATCTCGAAATCAAAGCCACTTAAGAAATCCACCCACCGTGCTTGCCTAGATTTTATGGTGGGATAGCTAAAATAATTGGTCAGACTATGGTGGTCTGTCAATAATAAAAATTTTCTTCCCATAAGATAATGTCGCCACATTTTTAAAGTGTAAATGATGGCTACTAACTCCATATCATAAGTGGAATATTTCTGCTCATGCTCTTTTAATTTTCTTGACTCGTAAGGAATTACCTTCCCTTCTTGCATTAACACACCTCATACCCTTCCCTTACTTGCATCCGTGCACACCACATAATCTTTACGATGATTGGCTATGCTTAGAATGGGTGTGGTGGTGAGCAGACACTTAAGTTGCTCAAAACTCCTTTGGCATTCTGGGGTCCACCAAAAGGTTCTTCCCTTTTTCTGAAAGAAAGTGATAGGATAAGCTACTCTTCAAAATCGTTCTACAAACTGTCTATAATAACCTACTAATCCCATGAAGGATCTGATGTCTACCACATCCTTTGGTACCGGCCATTCCATTATGGTCCTTATTTTTTCAGGATGCACCGCAATCCCTTCTTTAGTGATTATATGTCCCAAATATTGTATTTGTTCCTTAAAGAAATCACACTTGCTGAACTTGGCATATAACTGGTATTCTCAGAGGGTTTGCAGTACTAATATGAGGTGCTCCTTATGCTCCTCCATAGTTCGGGAATATATCACTATATCATTAATAAAAATCAACACAAACTTATCCAAATACTAATGGAATATGTTGTTCATTAAACACATAAAGGTTGTGGGGGCATTCGCTAACCCAAAGGGTAACACCACAAACTCATAATGACCATATCATGTTCTAAAAGCAATTTTCGCTATGTCTTCTTCTTTGATCCTGATTTGGCGACACCCTAATCCCAAATCAATCTTGGAGAATATCGTTGCTCCTTTTACTTTATCAAAAATTTCATCAATACGGGGTAGAGGATACTTGTTTTTGATTGTCAATTTACTCAATTGATAATAATCCATACACATGCAAAGGGTCCCATCTTTCTTCTTAACGAACAATACCGGGGCTCCCCGGGGGGACACACTGGGGTGAATGTAGTTTTTATCTAATAGCTCCTATAATTGCATTTTTAACTCTGTCAATTATGGTGTGCTGATTCTGTAGGGTGCTCAGGATACCGAGGCTGCACCTAGCACCAATTCGATAGTAAAGTCTGTGTCTCTCTTGGGTGGCAGTCTAGGAATCTCTTCCGGAAACACATCAACAAATTCTTGTATCACAGGAATGCTTTCCAATGTGGCTATTTTATTTTTTGAGTTGGCATAACCCACTTGGATGGCATAAATTTGACATCCTTTCCTAATGCATTTTGCTAACTGAGAGGTAGTTATTGGCAAAATCTACATTGGGCACATAATTCCTTACATCTCTTGCCTTACTCCAAGCTCATCTTTGTAACAGATAGTCTTTGTTTTACAGTTAATTATGGACCATTGTTTTTCTAATCAGTCCATACCAATCAGTACATCATCCAAACCAAGGGTCAGCACGTTTAAATCTGCCATCACTGGTTGTCCTGCTATCTTTAAAGGGTAGTTATTGACCTTAGCAATCATTCGTTTCTTTGCCCCTGTCACCAGCTGTACCAGCCAAGGGTCCTTAAATTTAACAGGTTGTAATCTACAATGCTCCGCAACCTTAGGATTAATATAACTTAATGTAGCTCCAGGATCAATTAAAACAGTTACAACAATGTCTAAGATCTTACCTTCAAATTCCACCATGGTCGGCTAGTACTTCGCCTGACGATCTTCCAAGGCAACATCAAACCTTGGTAAACTACATCCTACATCATCGACTGTAGATGCTTCATGGATCTGGGAAACCTGTTCGGTTCCCTTTTGTTGAGGACAATTTTTAACATAACGAGGCCCACTGTAGCCCCAACATTGCACTAGAGGCCTTGTTTTTCCTTCATTGTCTATTTTTCCAGGTTGTTCACTGACTTTGGACTCATTGGTTGGCTTTGACCTAAGCAGATTCTTCTGTAAATTTCTACTATTTT
Source organism: Pinus taeda (assembly GCA_000404065.3). Lineage (NCBI taxonomy): Eukaryota > Viridiplantae > Streptophyta > Pinopsida > Pinales > Pinaceae > Pinus > Pinus taeda. Next base: position 17,419 of record APFE030003333.1, read on the forward strand.
GCTCTTTGGAAAATCCCTTGTTACCACCACCTCGATTACCTTTATTATTTCCAGCCAACTTGTTTCTTCTCTTATCAATCCACCTTTTACTCGAGATTTCTCCCTTCTATTTACTTTGCTAGTAACAAATCTTGGCTTTACATATTACCTCATCCATCGTCTTTGGATTGTCAAACTCAATTCTTTCGCTCATGTTCAAAGGTAAGGTACCAACGAACCTCTACCCTGTAGGCTTTTCCTCTCGAATATAAGGCACATAATGGAACAATGAAGTTAAACGAGTGATAAACTCATCCATAGTTTGCTATCCTAGCCATAGGTCATGGAATTCTCTTGCTTTTTTGTCAAGTATCTTTCCTTCTAAAGTATTTTTGAAAATTTTCCCAAGTTATATTCTATTCGCCTACTCCTCTTACAATCTTAACGTCTTCCCATCACAGGGTGGCTTTTCTTTGTAATTAGAAAATGGCCAATTGTGCCTTGAGGTTGTGATCGTATTCATATAGCTGGAAGTATATTTTCATATTAATCAACCATGCCTCAGCTGCTTCCTCCAATTCTCCATCAAAGTGTGGTGGTTTGATCTTACGGAACTCCCCTTGCAACTCTATCTATTGCCTTTTTGATGTCTGTTGCTCAGAAGCATTATCAGATCATTCTTCTCATTCTTCCTCCCTTGCTTTTGAATCTTTTGGTTCTGTGTGGTGATTTTACTCCTCAGACACCCTTTGCTACTTAGCGTTGGGATTTAGCAGTTGCTGATTCTTCTTGTCAAATAGGCTCTTTATAATCCTTTCTTGTTCCATGGTTAACCTCGTGTTATCCTCCCACAATCGGGCCATTTCATTTTTCAACTCCTGTACTGTCTCTAATATTGCAAGATTCGTATTGCGAGCCTCCTCTCCAAGCTGTACCCATAATTCTATGCTATTTTCAGGGCTTGTTGCAAGTTCTTGAGCCACCACAAACCTATGTGAAACACTGTCTGCTCTTCTCATATTGGTGGTCTTCTATTTTCCTGTACTTAACGTAAGAAAAGTAACAGAAGAAGGGTTAACGCATTAACTACTTTTTCTTTAAATACACAATAGAAATGGAAATAAAATGAATACACTTTATCTATTTATTTTTTTCCAGAGGCCACAGTTTTTGAATCTTGGCTCTGATACCACTTCTAATGACCCCACCTTATTAAATTAAAAAAATTTACATACCTCATAAAAAATTTACTGTAACTATAAAGCTTCTCCATAATATTGAATTCTTGATATACATGTAGCTCTAGATTTTGTTATAATCACTAGTGTACTAGCGTTATAATAGGCACATTAATTCCAAGGGTTTGGTTTCATGCTTGGTGGTCCAGGAGGCTTGCAAATAGACTCTAATCTACATTTTATGCTTCTACCATCACGTGGCTTGCCATGCCTGCTGCGAATGTTATTAATTGTACCCACTCCGTCCTGTACGTGGCCCAGGCAGACAATCCGGTCTCATCAACCCACTTGGAAACCCCGCCCACATCAACGGTGAAAAATATCTCCCACAATTAGATGGTGGTGACCTTCGCGAGACTTATCTCTTCTCTGGAATGTGATGAGATTGACCTCATTTGCTGGGCAGCTCTCCTGCGAAAACTGCTCTGGTTTGGCCCTTCCATTAGCAGCTCTAGTATACTAGGCACACAAAATTTCATTGAAATTGTTGGTATTGTTTAGACTTAGGGTTTGGCAATGGTCAAGACCTTTTAGGTAAATTGTGTTTTCGCAGAGCTATTCATGCTTACCTTCATAAACATACATAGCTGGAGGCGCTACTCATACAGAGTTTCTTTAATCAAGTTTTATTTTTATGTGGGATTCATGCTGCTTGCAGGATGTTCTGGGTACAGCTATAGCTCTTAGCTATTCCATAAGAAGAGGTGCTCCTTCAGTGGGAGTTTCGACATCTCCCAGGTAAGACATAGTTGGGTTGGAAGCTTCCTGGAATTTTCCTTTTTTCTTGTCTGTCTCAGCTATTGTGTATTTGTTTTATAAGTCACATTAATCGAATACCTTATGGCTATGATTACATGAAGGATGTTTGTTGACCTCCTCAAATCTCTCTGCTACATCTGGTGGGAAGGCGCTCCTTCAGCATTGAGCTTTAAGGGTTTCCAGGTATGAGTTCATCCTGGCCTGGTACCCTCGAGCTGAAGGATTGAGGTTTAGGGTGATTTTTGGGTCTCGGTACTCTACAAATTATATGGCTTCTCGGTCTTAATGACATCATACAGAATCAAATGGTTAGGGTTTCAAGAGGTTTTCCCCAAGTTCGTTGAAGGATCTTCCCTTCTGGGCTTTCCTTTTGTGTAAGAATTGTTAATGAAGGGTATTGTTCCCATTATGAACTCGGTGCTTTCTGTTGCACAGGAATATCTAGACTCTGGCTAGTTTATTATTTTTGTAATTATACTGGAATTTCCAAGTTGAAGAAATGTATAGAATTTTCTCAGTTATAATGTGGATGACCCAGTGCATACTTGGGACTATGCCCACCTCCATCGGAATGTCTTCTCTGTTGTGTAAATATAATGCCTTTGTTTGGTCATTCTATTAAGCTTGTGCGAATATTGGTTGGGAGTGTTCAAATTTCAAGGAAGTATCTCCTTTGAAACTTTATATTTTTAAGTTGAATTGTGGCCTCAGCCAGCATACAGTTCTGTTCTTTACTTATAAAATTGAGTGTCAAATACAGTATTTTGATAATCCACATTTGGGTTTTTAGCTTTATTCCTACTGTGCGTGATTTTGGTTTGTAAATATTAGAGCCTGTTCATTCAGGGTCAATGTGTTAATGTTTTCCCTCGAGCACCAATTTCTTTTAGAATATTACCTTTTGTTTTGAAAATTCTATGGCTTTATAATCATGAGGGTTTCATCCCTCAAAAGGTTTAGTTACGACCCAATAAGGTTCCACTCTTATGCTCCAAACTCAAGGATTCTTCGGCTCATCTGTGGTTCATAACCATGACCATGGGGCAGAGCGACCCATCTTCGCATACCCCGGACGTGTTATCTGCTCCAAAACATGGTTATTCTACTTATACATTTGTCTTTACGTTACTTACAAATGAGACATCTATTATCAATTATTTATTTAGTCATGCGTATGAGAAAGATTTTCCACTTCCATTGTTTCTTTTAGGAACTAAACAAAGTCCTAGGGTTCTTATATTATCACACAATTCTGATATTTGAAAATACAGTAGCCTAGGTGGCCTATTTCGTTTTTCCTCACTATGGTCTTAACATTTGTTTCCACATTGAATGGAATTGTAAAAGAATTATAATCTTTCTTTGCAACATAATTATTCTACCAACAATCTATAGACTGTCAGAATGGAGTTCTTCAACAAAATAGAAATCAACTTTCCATTTTGAACAGAGTTTTAAAACAGAGAATATAAACTAATTTCTTAAATGAGAATGACCCACCTCGATAGTTGCACTTGCTACTAGTATCTTTCTGAAATAGTAACTCTGTATATAAAGAAAGTATCTAAAACTTGCTATATTTATTTTAGTTATAAAATCTAGGAACATGTTGCTTGCAGAAGAATAACACTTATAATTCAATTCAGATATTAGCACAGTCTTCAGTTCGTACCTCATACCTGTGTTGTTCCAAGTAAGTAACTCTACAGGAAGAGGTCACCTCTGATTCTGTAACTACTCAAACTACCCGACCATGAGATTGTCTTGTGAGACCAAATATCCCCCCTAGCTTGCTCAAAGACGTACAGTCTTTTGCAGGTTGCTCGTGCTCTGTGCCCTTGCTGTCTGATCATTACCAGACATAGCAAGAATTGTTTCCCTTTTTTCACTGTTTATCTCTATAGCACAGTTTTCTCCTCCCCTCACTTCCTTTTTTGGAAGCCCTCCACGGATAAGGGAGGTAGTTAGGGTTCCAACAACTGTTTCTTTTAACTTCCCTCCTCAGAAGTTACATGATCCCCTCTTCAATAGGAAATCATTTCTCATTTTCATTCAATAAAATAAAAATATTAATTGATTCAAACATATTATAACCATCATCCTTTAGTTTGTTTTCACTATGGTAAATAAAATATATACAACATGCTGGGGATATTACATCTCCCCCTCCTGAAATTGGAAATCGTCACGATGTCTTTCGGCGATGAACAACCCTGGGTAATCCTTTTTCATGAGCTCTTCATCTTCCCAGTTGGCCTGATTAGGCCCAAAGTGTTGCCACTACACTTTAACTTGGGTAATAGCTCATTTCCGCAGCATTACTTCTCTCCGTTCGAGGATGTTCAGCAGCTCGACCAAGATTTCGCCTTCCGGTTCGACCTGAAACATGCAACATCCTAAATCAATTTTTTTTTTTAATCATTTAGATTGATCTACTAGAGATAATTCATACCTGGATATCCTGCCATCTGATTACATGCTTAGGATTATAAACATATTTTTTTAACACGAAAACATGGAAGACATTGTGGACCTGTATATGACTCGGCAGAGCAAGACGGTATGCTACCGGCCCAATTCTTGCTAAGACTTGAAAAGGTCCACAAATTCGGGGTACCAACTTAGCGCACTCACTCCATTGTAATGTTCTCTTTTTTGCTTGAATTTTCACATACACACAATGACCGACTTGATACTCCTTCAACATCCTTTTCTGGTTAGTAAAATTCTTTTGCCTATCCTTAGCTGCCCTTAAATTAGACTGTACCTTCTTAACCATTTCCTCCATTTCCCTGAGCATTTTGGGACCTAACATCAATCTGTCTTCTGGTCGACCCCAACTTGAGGGTGTGTGACACTTCCACCCGTACAATACTTCAAATGGGATCATTACAATGATGTATGATAGCCATTATTGTACGCGAACTCGACCAAGTGCAGATAATCTTCCCACTTGGTTGGTTGCTGCATTACATATGTCCTTAACATGTCTTCTCACTTGGTTCGTCAGTCTGAGGGTGATAAGCTGTACTTAAATTCAACTATATCCCCAATTCTTCAAACAATGTTTTCCAAAAGACCGATGTAAATTTTACATCACAGTCTGAAATTATTGTTTTTGGTAACCCATGCAGCCTAAATATATTTTGCATAAAAACTTGGATCTGCATAGCTCTGTAAGTAGATTGCATAGGTATAAAATGTGCTGATTTACTTAACTTGTTCACCACCACCATGATGGAGTCATTATTTTTCTTTGACTTGGGCAAACCCGTTATGAAGTGCATAGAAATGGTTTCCCACTTCCATTCTGGAATGGGTAATGGTTGTAATAACCCTGCAGGGTGTTGGTGTTCTGCTTTAATTTGTTGGCACTCCAGACAACGTGCCAGGTATTCAGCCACATCTTTCTTCATACCCAGCTAGTAATATTCTTTTCAGAGCGTAGTGATCATTTTTTGATACCCTGGGTGTCCAGCATAGTGACTTTATGAAATTCATCCAAAATCAGGTTTTTAATGCTATTTTGATTAGTCACGTACAACCTTTTCTTATAATACAACATTCCAGCCACATCCATAGCATAACCTTGCTAATTTTCCTTGCTGGTTGAGTGCTACACTTGCTGTTTTATTTGTTGATATGCAATATCTTGTTCTACTGCCTTCATAATCATTTCTTTGAAGGTTCTTTTCCCTTTACTGCAAGAAATCTCATATAGACATTGTATTTTTCGACTTAACGTGTCCACCACCTGGTTCTCTTTCCCTTTCAAATGTTTGATCTCGAAATGAAAGCCACTTAAGAAATCCACCCACCATGCTTGCCTAGTGTTTAAGGTGGGTTGGCTAAAATAATTGGTTAGACTATGGTGGTTTGTCAATAATAAAAATTTTCTTCCCATAAGATAATGTCGCCAGATTTTTAAAACGTGAATGATGGCTGCCAGCTCCAGATCATAAGCAGAATATTTCTACTCATGCTCTCTTAATTTTCTTGACCTGTAAACAACTACCTTCCCTTCTTGCATTAACGCGCCTCCTACGCCTTCCTTACTTTCATTCGTGCACACCACATAATCTTTACTAGGATCGGATATGCTTAGAATGGGTGCGGTGGTGAGAAGACGCTTAAGTTGCTCAAAACTTTTTTGGCATTCTGGGGTCCACCTAAAGGTTCTTCCCTTTTTCTATAAGGAAGTGATAGGATAAGCTACTCTTGAAAATCCTTCTACAAACCATCTATAATAACCTGCTAATCCCATGAAGGATCTAATGTCTGCCACATCCTTTGGTACCGACCATTCCATTATGGTCCTTATATTTTTGGGATCCACCACGATCCCTTCTTTAGTGATTATATGTCCCAAATATTGTATTTGTTTCTTAACGAAATCACACTTGCTGAACTTGGCATATAACTGGTGTTCTCAGGGGGTTTGCAGTACCAATCTGAGGTGATCCTTATGCTCCTCCATAGTTCGGGAATATATCATTTTATCATCAATAAAAATTAGCACAAACTTATCCAAATACTAATGGAATATGTTGTTCCTTAAACACATATAGGTTGCGGGGGCATTGGTTAACCCAAAGGGTAACACCACAAACTCATAACGACCATATCCTGTTCTAAAAGAATTTTTAGCTATGTCTTCTTCTTTAATCCTGATTTGGTGATACCCTAATCACAAATCAATCTTAGAGAATACCGTTGCTCCTTTTACTTGATCAAAGAGTTCATCAATACGAGGTAGAGGATACTTATTTTTGATTCTCGATTTATTCAATTGACAATAATCCATGCACATGTGAAGGGTCCCGTCTTTCTTCTTAATGAACGATATCGGGTCTCCCCAGGGGGACACACTAGGGCGAATGTAGTTTTTGTCTAACAACTCCTATAGTTGCATTTTTAACTCTCTCAATTATGGTGTGCTCAGGATACCGGGGCTGCCCCTGGCACCAAGTCAATAGTATCTCTTGGGTGGTAGTCTAGGAATCTCTTCTGGAAACACATCAACAAATTCTTGTATCACAGGAATGCTTTCCAATGTGGATGTTTTATTTTTCGAGTTGGCATAACCCACTTGGATGGCATAAATCTGACATCCTTTCCTAATGCATTTTGCTAACTAAGAGGCGGTTATTGGCTGAATCTACACTGGCCACTTAATTCCTTTCATCTCTTACCTTGCTCCAAGCTCATCTTTGTAACAGATAGTCTTTGTTTTACAGTTAATTATGGACCAGTGTTTTCCTAACCAGTCCATACCAATCAATACATCATACGAACCAAGGGGAAGACGTTTAAATCTGCCATCACTGACTGTCTTGCTATCTTTAAATGGTAGTTATTGACCTTAGTAAGCACTCGTCTCTTTGTTGTTGTTGCTAGATGTACTAGCCAAGGGTCCTTAAATTTAATAGGTTGCAATCTATAATGCTCCACAACCTTAGGACTAATATAACTTAATGTAGCTCTAGGTTCAATTAAAACAGTTACAACAATGTCTAAGATCTTACCTTCAAATTCCATCATGGTCGGCTGGTACTCTGCCTGATGATCTTCTAGGGTAGCATTAATCCTTGGTAAACTATGTCCTACATCACCGACTATAGATTCTTCATGGATCTGGGAAACCTGTTCAGTTCCCTTTCATTGAGGACAATTTTTAATGTAATGAGGCCCACCACAACCCCAACATTGCACTGGAGGCCTTGCTGTCCCTTCATTATCTATTTTTCCATGTTGTTCGCTGATTTCGGACTCATTGGTTGGCTTTGACCTGAGTGAATTCTTCTGTAAATTTCTGCTATTTTTCCCTTTGGCAAATCCCTTGTTACCACCACCTCGATTTCCTTTATTATTTCCAGTCAACTTGTTGCTTCTCTTATCAATCCACCTTTTACCTAGGATTTCTCCCTTCTGTTTACTTTGCTGGTAACAAATCCTGGCTTTACGAATTATCTCATCCATCATCTTTGGATTGTCAAATTCAATTCTTTCCCTCATGTTGAAAGGTAAGCTATTGATGAACCTATGTACTTTAGCCTTCTCCTCTTGAATATAAGGCACATAACGGAGTAATGAAGTAAAATGAGTGATAAACTCATCCATAGTTTGTTGTCCCAACCACAAGTCATGGAATTCTCTTGCTTTTTTGTCATAAAAATATTTAGTCAGGCATTTTTCCTTAAAGTATTTTTGAAAATTTTCCCAAGTTATATCTTGTTCGCTTACTCCACTTACAATCTTAACTTCTCCCCACCACAGGGTGGCTTTTCCTTGTAATTAGAAAATGGCCAACCATGCCTTGAGGTTGTGATCATATTCTTATAGCTGGAAGTATTTGTTCATACTAATCAACCACATCTTAGCTGCTTCCTCCAATTCTCCATCAAAGTGTGGCAGTTTGATCTTACGAAACTCCCCTTACAACTCTATTCATTGCCTTTTTGATGTTTGTTGCTTGGAAGCATTATCAGTTCGTTCTTCTCGTTCTTCCTCCCTTCCTTCTAACTCTTCTAGTTCTGTGTGGTGATTTTGTTCCTTAGACACCCTTTGCTACTTAGCACTAGGATTTAGCGGTTGTTGATTCTACTTGTCAGATAAGCTCTTTATAATCCTTTCCTGTTCCATGTTTAACATCACATTATCCTCTTGCAATCGGGCCATTTCATTTTTCAACTCCTGTACTATCTCTAATATTGCAAGATTTGTATTGCGAGCCTCCTCTCCAAGCTGTACCCATAATTCTGGGTCATTTTCGGGGCCTATTGCAGGTCCTTGACCCACCACAAACCTATGTGAAACAATGTTTGCTCTTCTCATATTGGCGGTCTTCTGTTTTCTGGTACTTAACATAAGAAAAGTAATAGAAGAGGGGTTAACACATTAACTGCTTTTTTCTTTAAATACACAATAGAAATGGAAATAAAATGAATACACTTTATCTGTTAATTTTTTTCCAAAGGCCACAGTTTTTGAAACTTGTTTCTGATACCACTTGTAATGACCCCACCTTATTAAATTACAAATATTTACATACCTCATAAATTGTTTTACTGTAACTATAAAGTTTCTCCACAATATTCAATTCTTGATATACACACAGCTCTAGATTTTGTTATCATCACTAATGTACTAGCATTATAATAGGCACTTTAATTCCAAGGGTTTGGTTTCATGCTTGGTGGTCCATGTGGCTTGCAAATAGACTCTAATCTGTGTTTTATGCTTCTGTCATCACGTGGCTTGCCATGATTGCTGCGAATGTTATTAACTCTACCCGCTCCATCTTGTACATGGCCTGGACAGGAGGTTCGGTCTCATTAGCCCACTTGGAAACCCTGCCCACATCGATGGTGCAAAATATCTCCTGTGATTCGATGGTGGAGACCTTTGCGAGACTTACCTCTTCTCCAGAATGCGATGAGATTGACCTCATTTGCTAGGCAGCTCTCTTGCGGCCCCTGCTCTGGTTTGGCCCTTCCATTAGCAGCTCCAGTATAATGGGTGCAAATAATTTCATTCAAATTTCTGGTATTGTTCAGACTTAGGGTTTGGTAGCAGTCTAGACCTTTCGGGTAAATTGTGTTTTTGCAGAGCTATTCATGCTTACCTTCTTAAACATACATAGCTAGAAGCACTACTCGTACATAGTTGCTCTAATCATGTTTTCTTTTTATGTGGGATTCTTGTTGCTCGCGGGATGTTCCGGGTACAGCGATGGCTCTTAGCTATTCTAGAAGAAGACGTGCTCCTTCAGTGGCGGTTTCGACATCTCCCAAGTAAGAAATATTTGTGTTGGAAGCTTCTTGGAATTTTCCTTTTGTCTTGTCTGTCTCAGCTATTGTGTATTTGTTTTATCAGTCACATTAATCGAACTACTTATGGCTATGATTCCATGCAGGATGCTTGTTGATTGCCTCAAATCTCTTGGCTACATCTAGTAGGAAGGCACTCCTTTAGCGTTGGGATTTAAGGGTTTCTAGGTATGACTTCATCCCAGCTTGGTGCCTTCGGGCTGAAGGATTAAGGTTTAGGGTGATGTTCGAGTCTCGGTACTTTGCAAATTATATGGATTCTTGGTCTTAATGATAGCATACAGAATCAAATGGTTAGGGTTTCAAAAGCTTTTCCCCAAGTTCGTCGAAGGATCTTCCCTTCTAGAGTTTCCTTCTATGTAAGAATTATTAATAAAGGGCATTGTTCCCCTTACGAACTCGGTGCTTTCTACTGCACAGGAATATCTAGACTCTGGCTAGTTTATTATTTTTGTAATTATACCAGAATTTCCATGTTGAAGAACTGCATAGAATTTTCTCAATTATAATGTGGATGACCTGGTGCATAGCTGGGACTATGCCCACCTGCATCAAACCCTCTTCTCTATCGTGTAAATATAATACCTTTGTTTGCTCATTCTTTTAAGCTTGCACGAATATTTAAATTTCAAGGAAGTATCTACATTGAAACTATGTATTTTTAAGTTGAAATGTGGCCTCGGCTAGCATAGAGTTATGTTCTTTACTTAGAAAATTGAGTGTCAGATACAGAGACTTTTGATAATCCACATTTGGGTTTTTGGATTTATTCCTAATGTGTGAGATTCTGGTTTCTAAATATCGGAGCTTGTTCATTCAGGCTCAATGCGTTAATGTTTTCTCTCGAGCACCAATTTCTTTTATAAGATTTCCTTCTATTTTGCAAATTATATGGCTTGATAATCATGAGGGTTTCATCCCTCGAAAGGTTCAGTTACGACCCAATAGGGTTCCACTGTTATGCTCTGGACTTAGGGATTCTTGGGCTCATCTTTGGTTCATAACCCTGACCATGGGGCAAAGTGACCCGTCTTCGCATACCCCAGACTTGTTATCTGCTCTAGAACATGGTTATTCTGCTTCGACATTTGTCTTTAGGCTACTTACAAATGAGACATCTATTATCATATATTTATTTAGTCATGCATATGAGAAAGCTTTTCCACTTCCGTTGTTTCATTTAGGAACTAAACAAAGTCCTAGGGTTCTTATATTATGATACAGTTTTGATATTTGAAAATACACTAGCCCAGGTGGCCTATTTCATTTTTCTTCACTATGGTCTTAACTTTCATTTCCGCATTGAATGGAACTGTAAAAGAATTATAATCTTTCTTTGCAACATAATTATTCTACCAGAAATCTATAGACTGTCGGAATGGAGTTCTTCAACAAAATAGAAATCAACTTTCCATTCTAAACAATGTTTTAAAACAGAGAATATAAACTAATTTCTTAAATGAGAATGACCCACCTCGACAATTACACTTTCTACTAGTATCTTTCGGAAATAGTAACTCTGTATATAAAGAAAGTATCTGAAACTTGCTATATTTATTTTGGTTATAAACTCTAGGAACCTATTGCTTGCAGAAGAATAACACTTCTAATTCAGTTCAGATATTAGCACAGTCTTCGGTTGGTACCTCATACTTGGGTTGCTCCAAGTAAGTAACTCGAGAGGAAGAAGTCACCTCTGATTCTGTAACTAGTCAAACTACCCGACCATAAGATTGTCTTTCAAGACCAAATTCCCCCCCTAGCTTACTCAAAGATGTACAGTGTTTTGCAGGTTGCTCACGCTCTATGCCCTTGCTATCTGATCATCACCAAACATAGTAAGCTTTTCCCCTTTTTCACGGCCTGTCTCTGCAGCGTAGTTTTTTCGTTCCCTCACTTCCTTTTCCTAGAAGCCCTCCACGGTTAGGGGAGGTAGTTAGGGTTCCAACAATTGTTTCTTTTAACTTCCCTGCTCACAAGTTACATGATCTCCTCTTCACTAGGAAATCATTTCTCATTTTCATTCAATAAAATAAAAATATTAATTAATTCAAAACAAATAATAACCATCATCCTTCCGTTTTTTTTTTTCACTATGGTAAATAAAATGGTTACAACATTCTCGGGATATTACAAGTAGCTTAATATCATTATAGAAAAATAATGCAATAATAAAGATAACTTGTTTATTGAATTTGTAAAAAAAAAGTGATGTATTATTTATAATTAGTATTTGAAATAGAGTAGGAAAATGTTACTTTTTAAAGAATTGTAATAATAAGGCTATTTGATATTATTGTTTTCAACTTAAAACATAAATAGCCATAGTTCGAAGATATTCAACTTAAAAAATAAAGATCGATAATTGGAATATATTCGTTCTAATATTGGATTCAAACAGATATTTTCCTCATCTAACACTCTTTTTAGCATATATATATCTAGAAGTTATATGGTTGTGTGGATGACTATTTTATTCTTTCATAAATTTAACTAAGTAGTCATAATTCACTTCTTTCCTTCACATAATATATTGTTATTATGGGGAAACATGCCCATGATCATGCCAAAAAATAAAATTTCTAAATATGGCCCTTTACTATAAGTATGACTTTCGCATTTATAACAAATTTTAAAATTAAAAAATTCATAAAATTAAAAAAATCCAAATGATAACCGAAGTAACCTAATACAAATATCTGAAAGTTAATGTACAACATAAGATTAACATGAACTTCAATAAAATATGGATAAACAAATGGAAAGAAGTTTATTTCAACATTGAAATTATGTAAACTATTGACTATGGAATAAAAGGAAATTTTTCTTTGCAACTCATCATTGTAATTTTTTTATATATTTGTGGGATCCAACATCTCTGAAGAAATTTTTGAGAAATATCAAGCAAATTGAAAAGCTTTTCATAACATGTATAAATTTAAAATTAAAGGAAATGCTACATTAAGAACATGACTATGACTAAGTTTGTAATGTAGAAAAACAACATGAAAGATGTGGGTGCCTCAAACTCAAATCAAAACCCCTTGTGCCTCAAATTAGGTTAGTATGAAGATACAATACCTTAACTAGATCATTGAAAAGTAAAAAAAAATCACTGCATAAAATGTTAATAATATTAAAAATATTATTAATATAAATATTAAATCTAAAAATAAAATATAGTGCAATAAAAGTCAAAAAATAATATAGCATGAAAGATTACAATAAAAAAATTAATACTAATTTAAAAAAATAAATGTTTTCTGAATTAAATTAATATAAAGTAGAAAATTAACATTAAATCTTAAATTTCAAATTGTTAAAATATAACTTATCATATATTATAAAATTTTTAACAACACCTTCTTTATGTTTTTTAAATATAATCATAAAATTCAATAGCTAAACATAATTTTATTTAAAATTAATAACAACCATATATTATAATAATTTATTTAAAAAATTATAGCAATTTTTTAATAGATGGTGGGGAAAAACCTATCATAATTCAAGTAGGAGGGAATACAATTATTTCTGGCGAAGGTTGACTCATCACCCTTATTCAAGGAAAACCACACCATCTCGAACAACCCGGTGAAAGTCCATAACAAGACAGACTTTTACTCTGGCCACATGCCTCTAAGTTTCAGACTGTTAACCTATTTCCATATTTCCTCGGTAAATGAACTCTTTACGAGAGAAAATTTGTTTTGAAATTATAAATTAATATTATATTAAGTTAATAAATTTTATAATATTCTTATCTATTTTAAAACTAACATTTATTTTATTGAATAAATTTATGGAAACTTCCTCCATTTTGAACAAGAAATTCCTTGGTTTCAACAATCGAATATTTAATTTAAATCTACATTATTATCTCACCTGGTGAACTTGATAAATGTTGGTGTGGGAAATCGGAGAAGTTCTGAAAAATTCGAAAAATGATGGGATATAAACTTTGTTTTCACTTGACGATTTGCCACGGCCATCGGTTTTTTTTTCAAATAATAATGTATGCCCTCTCTTTGTTGGCCAACTAGACGGGTCAAAGAGATACCATGTTAGGCTGTCAACACACTAAATTGTCAAGGACCAACGACATTGTGTTTGACGGTGAACCTTCTATCGTTTTAACATTCAGTAATTATTCTTATAATTATTATTAAAGATTGAGGGTCAGGCCGGACTCTGGATCTATCGCCATTCTCTCTTCCTATATATCCCCTTTCTATTTTATACCTTCTTCAATCATTCACACTCTATCAAAACCTTAGCTGAAACAAAGGGGTATGGATCAGGATTGCAGTGCAGGCCTTTCTGTAGGTTTGGGTATAGCTGATGGGACAATCACTCATGAGATGTACGTTTGGCAAAGAAATGTGAGTGGGCCTCCTGTGAAGTTACATCTGTTTTCGTCAGCCCCTGATTCGGGTCGCGGCGCTTTGCCGTGGCAGAAGACCTCACCATCGATTAGTATGTTCTTGCCCTCTTTAACACATGTTAAAACTAATCTTTAAGAAGAGATTGAATTTTATTTTAATGGTGTTTTGATTGATATGTCTATTGTTTTAGTGGCGTTTTTGAATTATAATAAGGATAATCGTAATGTGCAGAAACCATTGGTGTTGGTGGCGAGGGATCAGCGGGAGAAGCTAAGGTTCTGATCCATCCGGTAGCCGTGTTGTAACTTTTTCTTCTTCCGCAGAAGAAAAAGCAAGAGTTGGCGTTACAGTTGAATCTCCGTCCTCGACAAGTTGAAGTGTGGTTCCAGAATAGACGAGCAAGGTTAGCAAGTGTCCTTTATTCATTCATTGTATTAGAAATTATCTCTTTGGAATCCACAAGTACATAATTTGTCCGGTAAGTTTGAAGAGTGACTTGGAACTTAAAATTCCAGCAAATTTATAATTGGGAAAAGTTTTGATTGGATGGATCCTATTGTGTTGACAGTTTTGTTGATTGATTTCTTTCATAGGTTAATTAAATGTTGTGAATTTGTTTTTAGGACGAAGCTGAAGAAAATCAAAGTGGAATGCAAGGTTATGAAGAGATATAATGAGGCACTTGCAGAGGAGAACAGAAAACTTCACATGGAGGTGGAAAAATTGAAAGCCCAGAAAATGCCATCGCCACCTCTGAGGCCCGCGTCAACCCTTAGGATGTGTCCCGTGAAAGAGTTTCAGCAGCTAACAATAGCGGCGACTTTACTTTCGGGAAATCAGGGTCTATATTTTTAGGAAGCGCTTTCCGGCCATGAATGGTCGGGTAATCATGAGTGTTTCCTCCCTACATAATTAATGTACTCCATCCATGATTAATTTACTCCATCCATGGCATGTGTAATTCACTGCCGGACATCGTTCAAAGTTCAATTTGTGAAACATTTTTGCGTTCTTTATTTACTTTATTAATTGTATTTTGGTTGAAGAAAGCTATTCGGCTTCTGTTAATTTATTGAAATGTTAACTGTCTATTAATTTATTTATCTAGTATGGCATAATGAAAGGATATATAGTTAGCTGATTGGGGTCTTATAAAATAAACATTCTCTTATAAAATAGAAAATGTTTATGAAACATGTCTTTTTCTGTTATTTTTAATGTTTATGTGTTTTGTTTCAATTTATTATTATCAATCTAAAAATGTTAAATACTAATCTTAAATTATTATCATTCTATTATTAAATAGATAGTGTTTATCCGATAATATCTTCTCTTACTACTTCTCGTGTTTATGTATTTTGTTTCAATCTATTATTATTAATCTAAAAATATTAAATAATGACCTTATATTATTATCGTTTTTACTAAAATAGAGCATACAACTCTTCATCTCACAGCAAAAATCGTTGTTCTCTCTAACATCGGTTCTTATTAATTAGTTTAATAATAGATGCATTGATGCGCATTTGATAACATCATTGACGCTACCTTTTCTGGAATCTTTAATCTTCGAGTTAGAGAAAATCATTCAATCATTCGTTACTGACGTTCGAAGATAAAATCAATACCAGCGGAAAAAGAACAAAAAACAGTCTATCCTCTTTGATGATAGGCACCTTGACACCTACTTGCGGATCTAGTTCATAAGACCTCTCTTTAATCTGAGGGATGGCTTGGATCAATAAGGGCTATTGATCCTTAGCCCTTTTGAGTGTTTCTGGACCTTCTCACTTTTGATAGCATCTAGCATCGGTCCTACCAGAATTCTCGAGCCTTTTCATCAAGTTTCAACGAATGTTTTTATTGGTTTGTGACACGTCTGAACTTATCTTAGTGCACACTTGTTTTGTCGAAGACCGTGTGCAATGCAATAGAATATTGTTGGCTCCTCGTTAATGGCGGTGTAGAAGGTCAATGCTCCTTGTGTGTTTCGTGACATGTGCTTAACACTAACGATGTGTCTGTTTACTAATACTTGCAGGTTTTGGTGTAACGGCAATCGTGACTCCAACAAGTGTTATCGGTGCGAGAGGTCTCAAGTTTGAAACACACTGGGCTCATATTGGGGGGAGCACTGAGATTGTTGGGTGGCATGTGCTTAACACGAACGATGTGTTTGTTTATTAACACCTGCGGTTTTTGGTGTAATGGCAATCGTGATTCCAACAAGTGGTATCACAGCGAGAGGTCTCAAGTTCGAAACACACTAGACTCACGTTGGGGGGGAGGGAGATTGTAAGGGCCTGCGGTCTGGAACATCGCCGTGCGAAGTGCGAGAAGCTAAGGCCAAAATGTCCGAAGGAACATGTGAATAATGTGCATAGGAGGATGAGGGAAGGTCAACTTACAGCGTGGGGGACGACTTACAACACCCACGGGCCTACCTCATAAGAAATGCAAATTGGGTGAAGGTTGGATGGCCGACCATATGAATTGGCATGATGTGAGGGCATCGGTTCATGCGGTGGACGAGTTGGCCAGGCAATTCGACTCACCCAACCGCCCGTATAAGTATAGCAAACATTGGAGCATTTGGAGGCATCATTTGAGCGGATTCATTCGATCACAAGGAAAAGTGCAAAGAAGGAGTAGGCCATAGCAAGGAAGGCGCAAATCTTATCCGCCCACTCTTAGGAAGTGCTACACGGTGAATGCAAGGGTTTTGGGTGTCGGGTGAAGGTGTGGGTCGTGGGTCACACGAAGGCACCCGCCAACCATTTGGAAGGAAATGTGGATAGGGCCTTGGGTGAAGGCGCCCGCCGTGCAGAAGTAAACATCAATTTGGTTTCGAATCAAGTCTCGGGTGGCAAGGTGCGTGAGGGCACCAACCCACCAGTTGGAAACTTGGGTGGAGAGTGTGGTGAGGCGCTCGTACAACGATCGTAGGTGCAGGTGGACGGTGCACGAAGCTGCCCGCAGGCCGGGTGAATGAAGACACAACACGAAGTTTGGTTGAGGAGTTTCGGTTGGCAATCCGTGTGAGGGCGCGCCCACCCAACTTAGGCAAGGCAACTCGTGCGATTGAACGGTGAACTCGGTTGGCACACGAAGTGGTTCCCTATTGTAAATTTGGCCAGGTATGAAACTTGATGTTTTCCAAGTATATTTGTAAATATTGTAAAATTGTATAATATATTGAAATTGGGTAGACTCATTGTTCAGAAAGTTGCCCCTCCCTTTATACTGTGCAATTGTATTCTTCATGTATAATTACTGTGGATAATAAATGTGTATGGGTGTTCATTAGTGTAGAGGAACAATAATAATACTTGGTGAAGAAAAATAAACTAAGTATCGAATGTTAAGGCGTAGTCCATGAACATAAGTATTAGTGAAAAGAAAGTGTTCGGTGGTGTCATACCTCACCATAATCGGTTGAAAGACTACTGTAGGTGTGGGGGCGTGATAGGTGGTATCAGAGTTGTTGATTTAGGCATTGAAGGTTGAAGCTGCTACACACCTACACTAAAGAGCACGTGGTATCAGAGCTCACGGTTGGAGCTAGTATGTGACGAAGTGACAGTGGAAACAGGTACTTGCAGGTGAAGGAAGATGGTTTCACATATAGGTCGAAACAAAGGCTGGTCCGTTTTGCGGGGAACTTGGTGAAACTGGTGGATGGTCTATACTAGATCACAAAGGAGGAAGAAGTTAGCAGAAATGGCAGATGAATTTGAGGTTGGAGAATCTAGCCGCATTACAATGGATGCTTTTCTTGAAAAGGTGTTGGAAAGAATGGAGGACTTGGAATCTTACTGGACTATGAATATAAACTTGGTCACAAAGGATTAAGAGACTAATTCGAAAATGAAGGAAGAATTCGATGAACTCCAAAATCAGAGTGAGTACACTAATCTTAAGTGTACACAACTTGAAGATAAAGTCAAGGAGATTGAAGAAGTGAGAGATCGAGGTTTGGTAGAAATCTTGAACCTGCAGAAATCTCTTGATGAAGCCAGAGATGAGATCGCGGTATTGAAGAGGGCCGTAAGGCATAACTCAGGTGGGTGAGTGCCTCATGTGAAAGTCAAGAAACCCGAATATTATGATGGTGCAAGGAGTGCGAAGACTCTTGGAAACTTTCTTTGGGATATGGAGCAATACTTGGAACACTTGGGTCTATCTGATGATGAGACAAAGGTGAAGGTAGCTACTCAGTTCTTGACGAAGGATGCTAAGATGTGGTGGCAAAGAAGGATGGATCAGATTGCCAATGGCAATGTTGATGACATAACTTCGTGGGATGACATGAAGAATGCTTTGCAGACCCACTTCAGTTCTCAGGATGAAACATGGGACGCAAGGATGAAGATTGAGTTTATAAAGTAGATAGGAAACCTACAGACATATTACCAGGAGTTTGCAACTGCAGTTCTGGAACTTCTTGACATGGGGGAGAGGGATAAAGTGTTCAACTTCATTATTGGATTGAAGCCTTGGGCTTGCAATGAAGTGAAGAGGCAGAAGATTAAGACACTTGAAGAAGCTTTTTCTGCTGTGGATCGATTGGTGGAGCATTATGATGAGAATTCTAGTGATAGGAAGAAGAAGTCTGATAAGAAGAAAGAGAAGAAGAAGGATGATGCTTCGAAATCAGATGATAAGATGAAGACGAAGAAAGCCTTGAAGTGTTGGATATGTGCTGAACCACATAAGGTGAAGAATTGTCCTTCAAAACCGAAAGTGGCCACTATTGCACAGTCCAATATGAAGAATGAAGAAGCGTTTGTAGGGATGATGCACATTCTTGGAGCTACTGTTGCTAAAAAGGCGGTCTGTTAGAGACATCCTGAGAGGAACAGTTTGGAGTATGTTCGGATGAAGATTGGGAGTGCTGATGTACTCACTATGGTGGATAGTGGGGCTACTCACAACTTCATGAGTGAAGATGTTGCGAGAAGGATTGGGCTGAAGTTTGTACCAGTGAAGGCACAACTGAAGACAGTGAATTCTCCTCCTGATTCGATACTTGGTGTAGCTGAAAGAGTGGACACAACACTAGGTGAGTGGACCGTGAAAGTCAACTTAACGATAGTGCGGATTGATGACTATGAAGCTGTACTGGGGATGCAATTATTGAAACAATATGATGCTATGATTGTTCCACATTTGAAGAAGCTGTACATTTACGATGGAGGGGAAGATGTACCCATTGGTGTCCCAACCATTGGTGTGACAAAACCCAATTGTAAACTAGTAGTGATGCAGATGGAGGATGAGAAGCACATGGAAGACATGAGTAACCAGTTTTCTGCTGTTGAGGCAAATCCTAATGAGCAATCATTGGTTATCAGGACACTATCTGATAGTATCTTAGATTTGTCAAGAAGGCTAGAGGAGGTTTAGAATGATGATGATGACGAGGAGGTTTATGTGAGACTGAATGTCCGAGAGGAGGATCAGATTGCATATCTACAGAGGATGGACATAGAGAATCCTGACAGATGGATTGAGCTTATTAGTAAAGGTGAGCTCTACTCCCTCTACATCACGGAAAATTTTAAGAAACCCCCCTAAATTTACATGTATAATAAATGGGCGAATGTCCATGGTATATAGGAAAAATGGAAGGCGATTTTATCAATAATATGATATGTATATATAATTTTTTGGCGAATCTCTCACCAGGCATGGCGAATATTTTACTAAATTATAAAATCTTATGTTTATTGAATACACAAATGAAATCATTGCATTTCTTCAAAATATCTTTTGAAATCAAAATTACCGAAATTACATATCGATAATCTAGTGGGTGTAAGATAAAATTCACCCATGCCATTCACAGAAAGCATGAGAGAAAACCTAATACTATATATAAAACCAAGAAAAATTCAAATCATCACTTCTAGGGACCTCGTAACCACCCTGCCAATACACAAGTATGTTCTTGTTTGCAATTATAAAAATTACCCAAATTACAATATGTTTACTCCACTTCTAGGGACCTCGTAACCACCCTGCCAATACACAAGTATGTTCCTGTTTGCAATTAGAAAAATTACCTAAATTACAATCTGTTTACTCCAGCATATGTTGGAAAGTTATAGAAGGATCACTAGTGCAATCAATCCATTCCTTTTAGCCCTGGATTTTTTTCAGTTTAAAACAGAAGTATACAAATATACTTGTCCAATGTCTATGCTTTAACCATTCACCTTAAGATGTTTTTACAATATAATTTCCCAAGTCTATTTAATATCTTCATTTTCATAAAAACCAATCTATATCCATCTTAACTCCACATCTACCACTCTTAGGGGGATGAAATCTATTTATCCTTCTGAGCACTTGGTAGACCCAAAATTAAGATGGATCTAAGATAGAATTTCCCCTTTAAATAGTCTATGGTCACATGAATACCATGGGTCAATATCATGGGTTATCATAAACCTGGAGCTTAAAAATTACTATTAGTAATTTATAAAATAATAAAATTAATAGTTGATTTTTCTTTTAACCAAGCTAAAATGTTTAACATACATTAAATTAGAACATCCATTTTTACTCTTGATCCACCCCTGAGAGGGATCAAATATTTTTTCACTCTATGCTAGTTTGCATATCACGATATTTGATACTCTCGGGGGTTAGTAGATCCAGAGT
>APFE030003343.1:0-13126 GCA_000404065.3 Pinus taeda
AATTCCATGCTCTGAACAATACCTATCAAACTCTTTGTTGTAATATTCACCTCCATTGTCTGATCTGAGACACTTCAATTTCTTTCATGTCTCAATCTCAACCAAAGATTTCCATTTCTTGGAAGTATCAAATACATCAAATTTATTCTGAATACAATAAATCCAAGTTTCTAGTTTCATCATCAATAAAAGCAACATAATAACGAGAGCCATTGAGAGATGATACCTGAGCAGGTCCCCATACATCTGTATGCACAAGCTCTAATTTCTCACTCTTCTTTTCTTTCCCAACTCTGAGAAATCTGACTCTCTTCTATTTTCCATAAATGCAATTCTCACATAAGTCCAAATCAACATTCTTCAAACCCAGCAACAAATTCCTTGAGTGAAGAATCTTCATCCCCTTCTCACTCATGTGTCTGAGCCTATGACGCCATAACGTTGCATCTGCTCCTTTGGAAGTTAAAGCATTAACAGAGTTAAAAATACCATTGCATAAATACAATGTACCAACCTTTTCACCTTTTGCTATTACCAGGGCTCCTTTGGTGACCTTCCAAGATTTATTTGTGAAAGTTGTCACACAACCTTCACCGCCTAACTGCCCTGTTGAAATCAAATTTTTCTTCAGATCTGGAACATGTCTTACCTCCTTTAGTAACCATTAGTTTCCATTCTGCTATTTTACAAGAACCTTGCCCATGCCAACAATTTTACAAGTTTTATCATCACCCAAACAGACTTGTCCAAAATCTCCTTGAACATAGTCATGAAAATATTTCTTATCAGGTGTGGCATGGAATGGGGCCCCTGAATCTACCACCCATAATCAAATAATCAAAGCTTCTTGTAACACCTCACCTGTTACATTTGCTTCATGATTGTTTTCTTGTTGTGCATCTCCTTCTTTTCCCTTCCGAGATCTACAGTCTTTCTTTAGGTGTCCTTTCTTTCCGCATTTCCAGCACACTATCCCTGATCTGGACTTGGATTTTCCTTTCCTTGATTTACTGTGATATCCTGAGATATTTCGTCTTTCCATTCTTCTTCCCCTAGAGTTTGCACTCAAAGCATTACCCAATGTCTCACCGGAGCTTTTCCATCGCATTTCCTCGCTAAGGATAGCACAGACAACATCATCAAACTTTAAAGTACTAGATCTAGAAACAGAGTTACTAATGGCCATTACTAAACCATTCCAACTTTCTGGAAATGAGCACAAGAATAACAAATCTCTAACTTCATCATCAAGGTTTACCCATACGGAACTTAACTGACTTGTAACTGTATTAAAATCATTTAAATGGTCTGCAACAGATCCACCTTCTGACATCTTCATATTAAATAATCGTTTCATAAGAAATACCTTATTTGAGGCCAAGGGTTTTTCATATAGTTTCACCAACACCTGAATCAAACCCTCTGTCATTGTTTCCTTCGAAATTTTGAAGGCGACTGATGTTGTGAGGCACAACTATACTGTTTCGAGTGCCTTTCTATCAAGAATGTTCCATTCTTCATCTATCATACCCATCGGCATCTTTGTTTTTCCGCTCAATGGTAGGTACAGATCTTTCTTATACAGATAATATTCTATCTACATCTTACACAGCGGGAAGTTTTGGCTGTTAAATTTCTCGACCCTAAACTTACCATCTTTTGCCATTGCTCCCACTCGAATGAGAAATCCTTCTTTCCTGCGAGTTTATCAGCCAAATAGACCTTCGGCTCTGATACCAGTTGTTAGAAAAATATTATATATGACAGAGAAATGCAAGACATATAATATGCGGAAAAACACAAACACATAAAACCAGAAAGGCACAGATATACGTGGTTCACCCAGTTTGGGTTACGTCCACCCAAATAGCCAATCCTTCCTTTCTATTATCTAGCAAAATGTAGAGACAAAACCTACAACAGATCCACTGTAATATCCTCTGTTTTTTCTCACAGTCTCACCTATCTGTTTCTCACTCTAAGAATACACATATATTCAACAACCTCAATACAATACCCTCATAAAAAAAGAGGGGTTGCCTTCTAGGGCAAAAAACCATAAACTAAACATAAATTCGACTGTCAGATCATCTGCCTAGTGAACGGCCCAGATTGACTAGAAATTACTATACTTTTACAAGGCAATTTTGCATCCTTTTTTAGCTTCGAGGGTGCTGCCCCCGAAACCCCCACCGAGGGACCGCTGGGCCCTGTACCCCCCAGCCGGGGGGGATGACCCCCCCGAACCCCTGCGGGGGGTACAGCCACCCCCCACATGGAGGGGTGTACAATCTTCTTGGGGTATACATCCGACTAAAACAAAAGACCTCTAAATTAGGATAATAATCATGCTCCACACCCAATAAGCTTAATATTCCAAAGCTCTTTTCATCCCAATGAGTTTGAATTCAATTAACTTTTCTTTTTCTTTTTTTAACTACCAAAAAGAGTATTAATATATGATACGAATCTGCCCCTAGCTTGCGGAAAATACATCAAGAATTACATAGAAACTTCTTCAAAATTTCTATCATTTTTCTCTTATCCAAGAGATATGCTAAACTTTCTTAAGGAGCATATTGTTGAGTGAGAAAAATGGGGTTTCTGTAGGTGTATACCTTGTAAAATCTACCTAGTAGAACACAACATTTACAAAACATAAAACTATTAATTGATAATAAAGGCCTTGATGACTATGAGCTTGTTGGAGTCTCGAGGAAGCTCATCGATGACTATGAACCATTACCTTGAGGGGTTAATTTGGATTCTCTTGCCTTCTAAATTTTCTTGGAACTGATATGGAACGTGGTATCCTGATCTTTTCTCTTACTGATGCATGGTTGTATTGAAGTTGCCACACAATATGCATTATGATCCAAAAATTGTGTCCCCAAGGGCCATTAATGATTCCAACAATCATTTTTTTCTTTGAATTGAATAGACATGCAACTATTGACAAAGGAGCATACATAATATGTAGAAAACAAGTAGTCAACTAGAGAGATGTTAAACCAAATTCTAGCAATTTGAGCAAAAATTGAAACCACATTGTGGATATCCTACATGAATCTCCTCTTGCACTAATAGAAAGAATCCACTACCATTCCAAATATTGTGATAATTTTGGACGACCTCTTGATCTGCCATTTTTCCCCCTAGAGTAGGAGAACAAAGGGTATCTCTTTCTTGATCAAACATTTCACTTCCTCCATCCTTTTTGACGACTCCAATCCCCTACAATTCCAAGATAGGACCCCCATTACTTTCTTTTTGTATGCGTAGATAGTTGTTGAGGAGTTGAGATGCCTCCTTTTCTGGTGTTTCTATATCCCTTTAATTTTTTATCTAATATTTCCTGTGTTCCCATTTCCTGATCCTTCTCTATTTTTTTTGTCATACCTCTCTATTGGTCCACCGACCAACCTTTAGTTGGAGCCTTTCTTATTCTTTTTCCTTCTCTACCTCTGACTTCTTATCATCTGAGATCGAAAAGGAAGGCCACAATTTGGATATTTTAGGGGGGATGAATCGTTCTTCTTCCAAGTAATATTCCATTATTTTTTTCTCTGGTATTGGATCATTTTCTAATGGTAGCATGGACACATCATTTTTCTCTAGTTCACACCCTAGTCTTGAATTTTGTATCTATTCTTGTACATTGGTTTCAAGAATTTCCCCTTCTTTAGTCATTGAATTAAGAGCCTTGAAGTTGTTAGTTTTTTCATTTTGGCCTTTACTAGATCCTTACCATCCCATTGGAGTGAATTGCTCAGGGGAAGCTAGTCCTTTCCCTTTGTTCCCATTCTAATATGGCTACTTTGGTGGATTGTTTTTTTGTTTATATATGCCTCTTATCCTCTTTTTTTGTTTCCATTGTTCTCCTTCATTCTCCTGTTTTTTCTGCTCATCTTGCTTCATTTTACAACTTCTTGCAAAGTGGTCATATTCATGACAAACTTTGCATTTTAAGGAAGCTCATCATAGTCAACCTCCTGAATACAGGTCAAGCTATCTAGATTTAGGGTTAATGTTGTTGGGACCCCTTATCAAGATCTTCCTCCATGCATATCCTTGCACATGAGAAGATCCCATTCAGTGACTTGGCTCGATCAATGTATTTCACAAGTACATTGTTGATATTTCTGAAACTAGTATCATTCCAACAGTGCAAGGAAAAAAAGGGAGCTTTACCCAAACAAGGATGATAGATGGGACATTACTTTCAAGGTTAAAATTTAGGCTCCATATATCCAAATATAACCCTTGGTCCCCCATGAAGTAAGGTTTTATTCAAAAGATCATGCTCTGATCATCCTTGTTCTCGAAAAAGAAGGTAAAAAAACGTTTTTTGTAGAAAGCTAAAGAAACAAAACCCTTGATCATGAGTTTCAATTTTTTTCAACCCACAACCTCATATAATTCAGGTAGGGCCAGATTCCCATGAATTGGCCTACCAATCCATGTTCATCTAGTTGCAGGGCTCATGCTCTTAATTGTGGTGCAAAATCCTCGACCTTTGGAATTTCTTCTAGCTTCTTAACAAAATGAGATGGCTTTGCCTTTTGGTACTATGACCAATTTGCGGACAATGAGTTAAACATAGTGATATTTAGAGCATGGGGTGGGAACAAAGTCGAAGACCCACTTGATCTAACCATCTAGCCACATAAATATATTGAAACTATCAAAGCTGTAGATCTCCTAGTAAAACCCTAGTATGTGATAAACATTATATTTCAAGTTCTCTACAAATGCATTCCATAATTATTTCCATATTCCCAAATGTGTGATTCATTACTTACAATTGTGTTGGAATTCATGATTATTAATTTTATTTATGTTTATACCAATGTGTAATATGTCATTATGAATATTTGAGGCCTCATCCTATCTCAAGCCCTTTCTTTAGTCTATTTTATTTGAGTTGATTCTTTACAACTAGAATTATCTTTTGTTGCCTTGGATCTCCAACATAGTATACATTATGCATCTCACTCAACACTATATTTTTTAGCCCTTGTGAATTTGGCACATAAATTTCACCCTTGAACATGAGGTTCCCATCCTCCTTAAGCTCATAATCTTTATGTTGTGGCTGTAGATTACCTTGTTGTAGCTTCTCTTTGTTTGCATGTAATGACGATTTGAATTTGCAACCTCTCAAAATATGATTTTTAAATTAGATTTACATGTAATAATTATTGTTGTAACATGCATTATATGCACCCTTCTGTTGATTTCAACAACCACCCTAATTTTTATTACCTTTTATGTGCTTGATTTTGAACTTATATTCAGCTAGAAATTCCAACAATCTAATTTGCTTGGCATTCAAAGTTGGATATCCAAATAAATACTTTAGATCACCATGGTCCATTTTTACATCAAATATATTTCCCAATAGATAATTCCTCCACATTTTTAGGGTGTGAATTATGGCTACTAATTGCCAATCATGGATGGCATGATTCCTTTCATATCCTTTTAACTTACTTGGCTCATAACATATGACAAGCCCATTCTACATGAGGATTCCTCCATTCCCATAAAATCTTCATTTGGGTTAGCTATATTAAGAGTTGGTGCACTTGTCAAAAGCATTTTTAAATTTTGAAACACCTCCTCATGTTCTTAAGTTCATTAAAACTTTATAGTCTGATTTTGAAAAGAAGTGATTGTGTGTGCATTCTTTTATGAGCCTTCTGTAATAACTTGCTAGTCCCATGGAGGATCTAACCTTTGTGGTATTTTTTTGGTGTTTCCATTCTAATTGAACCCTAACTTAAAAATATAATATATGAAACACTAGGGGTCTTAATGGGAAATCCAAGAAGAGACTCCTAAAAAATAAAATCCACCAATAACACCCTAATATATTAATGATTCAAGAAACAAAATTCTCTTAAAGAAATTGTGATTATCTAGCCCAAGATGCCCAAGGAGCATTGAGAGTTATTTCTATCATATAGATCCCTTCCTTAGTCACTCTTTAGGATTCCTTTTCTTTGCCCTGAATCCTAACTTTAACTTTCAATCCATTGGTTTAGCTAGTTTGAGTTTCATAAGTAATGTTTATGGCCTTAGTATTCTTGCTAACAAAAAAATATTCCCTCAAAACCTCCAAAAATCCTCAGAGATTATAGAGGAAAAATTTGGATCATAGGTGAGGATTTTAACATGATAAAACATCTCATTGAAAAAAAAGGTTGGATTCATATACTTGATGAACAAATCCCCCTCTTGTGGAATTTATCGATGATTCCAAACTTATATTTTTGAGCACACACAATGGATGATACACTTGGAATGATAAGTGAGGAGGCTCCTCTCAAATAGCTTCGATACTTGATAGATTCCTCATAGCAGAGTTTCTCTACATTTCATGCACCAACTTTGAGGCTTCTATTCTCCCTTGGCATGGTTTGGATCACTAGCCCATAGAACTCTATATGGACTAGATTGGTAGTCCCAAGAAAAGGCCCTATAAATTCAAGGATTTTTGGTTATGACATCATGATTTTCTCTCCAATGTAGAAAAAATGGTGGAAATAATTAGATCACTTTATTGGGACCCTTATGTATCACTTCCAACAATGATTAAAACATTTCAAATTGAAAATCAAGAATTGGAATATTGAAGATTTTGGTATCATATACAAAGAAAAAATAAAGCTAGAATGCGAGATGACAACCATCCAACAAGAAATAATATCAAATGGCAGATCTAAAGATTTAGAACTTCAAGAAGTGGCTACTCACCTCTAGCTAGAGGAAAGATTGAAGCAAGAGGAAATCCTATGGAAACAAAAATCCCGAGTATAATGGCTTAAGGAGGGGAAAAAACACTTAATTCTTCTACAGATCCATAATCAACCATAATTAGAGTAATAGAATATCAAGCATTAAAACATCCAATAAAAACAAAATGGAAATCCATGATGCAATAGCCTAAGAACTAATTAATCATTTCCAAGCCACATTCATGAAAATGGTTTCAAATAGAAGGCATACTATCACAAAAATAAAAAAATCACATTCCCAAAGTTGTAATAAGGGATCAAAATGATCTTCTCTTTAAGGAAATCACCATGCAGGAAGTGGAAGCAACTATTATGGAAATGCCTATATGCAAGTCCCCAAGTCTCAATGGCTTCACCACCATTTTCTACCAAGCTTGCTAGAAAATTCTTGGGTATGATGTTTGGTAAGTCATAGAAGACTCTCGATGGTCCTCCTCTATCTTCACAAACCTTAATGCTACCTTTATATTTCTTATTCCTAAAACATATCGCATTGATTCTCCTTCATATTTCAAGCCCATTTCGCTATGTAATTCTATCTATAAAATCACCAACAAAGTTATCACCAACTAACTAAAACCCATTCTCCCCTCACTATAATACATGCAATGATACTTTGGTCACTAAGAGAAAATTTAGCCCTACTGGGCATAATGCTTCCATAATAGGTTTTGCAGTGTCGTTCTGAAACATAAAATAAAAAAGAAGTGAGAATACCAAAGCCTCAAGGAGGTTTAACCATCAACCATTCCATAAGCGTGACTAGAAGAGGAACCAATGACAAAACCACAAACAACATAAAACACCATAAGCAAGGTGCCCTTCCATAAATTCTCGGGGGAGGTGGATGGTGTGGAGACTTAACATTTATGGCCATCTATTGCCAACCGAGAGCCACAAGCTACCCCCTCTTGCTAACATGGGGGTTATGACATGTCTCTCACTTGCATCTAGATAACACAAATTATATGTTATTAATAATATATTTTATTTAATATAATAAACAAAATATCTTTATAGTATATATGAAGTATGTACATGTTTCAACAAGGTTTGAAATCATTATAATGGTATACTTATTATGAGCTTAAGTTATTACATACAAGAATTGAATCTATGTAGGAAGGATAACAACATTTCTACCAGCTACCATAACTACATCCAGTTGCCCAAATAAAAAATATTATTTTTTCTATATAACTAACACAAAATATAAAATAAAATTTATAATAAAATGCATATTTTCACAATTCAATATTGAAGACAATTTTTATGGAAAAACTATGTGGAGAAACTGCAATGTCCAACATTTAAGATCAACTCTTCATCCATATTATATAAAAAAAAAGAAGAAGAAGAAGAAGAAGAAGAAGAAGAAGAAGAAGAAGAAGAAGAAGAAGTAAACTTGAAAAAAATTATACTATTCATTTATAATAAACATCACAAAAAAAAATTTCAATGTTGAATCGATTGTCCTTTGGTTTCAAAATCCTTCCCTAAAATGAGAAATCTAATAAATAATATAATGTCAAGGCTTCATTTTGACACTTTCCTGGTGTAGAGGGTTGAAATAAATAGATAGATTTAATATTCTAGGAAAAATGATCCAGGTGGACATTGGTGGCCACCTGCCAAGTCCACTTGGACCCCCACCATTGTTTCTCTCAACATTTTCAGTTTCCTTAATTTTAGCACAACTTACTATTTTTAGCAGTTTTTTGGGTCCTGAACTTCTGGAGCCATTTTGAGGCCCTAAACGACATTTTTTTGGGAAAATTGGGAGAAGCATGGGTCCATGGACTAATATTTCTCCCCCCAAACTTGTAGTTCGCGATAGAACCTTTCTAAATGAGATATGTGCACGTCAAACAGAGATCATATGCCAAAGTTATGACCTGGGAAGTTGATGTACCAATTTACCCAAATGAAGACCGCAGATTGGCGTTTCATCTTCTAGTTGGTTTTGATGTTTAGGGTTTTCCATTGTTTCTCAACAATAATAGGCCTTCGAGCCTCATTGTAAGATAGTTCAGAGGCATGTAGCCGCCACATCTCTTCTCAGAGATAAGCTACCATCGCCCTAGCTGGTTTATTTCCATTACTGTTTGTAAGCATATTTAAGTATTTTACATTAATGAAATGGTGTATTATTTCCACTACATATCTGTGTTTATGCTTATCTCTGTAATTTGTTGCATTCCTGTTTAAATCTGGATCAAAAAAAGAACTTGTAATTAAGTTTTTAAGTCGAGTTTCAATTATGTATAATGATTTTAAAATATTAATAAATAGGTTATTGTAATTTTTTGAAAGTGAATGGAAAATGAAAAAAATCAAAAAGGCATTGAGTGAGAATGTTATATATATATATATATATAGAGAGAGAGAGAGATAAAGTTTCTATTGCTTTGTCAAGGAAAACATATAGTTGAGCTAGTTCCCTCATGGTCCACTTGATAGAATACTGGACCAATGATAGAACTGAATAATTATTGTCCAAAAAAATACAAGGTTGTTACATAATTTATCTTTGAGTGTTCCATAGCTATGAGAGATAAATAGTGATAAAGCTGACCATATTCTAACAGTGCCAAGGAGGCAGGGAAATGGAAAAAATATAGCAAACATAGAGTAGAAGCTAGAAACATGAAATTTGACTGCTTAAAGAGAGTTGGAGAGCTTGATTAGAGCCATAGGTGTCCCCAAAGAAGAAGGATCATTTCCTTTGAGTAGGAGAGCTTCCATATGAGACAACTTGATGTAAATGGGTCGATGGTCCTTGACTAACAGTTGGTTTTCTACTTGAATTCAACATAGTTGAATGGAAAGTTGGTTCTTTCTATTGTTGCATGCTTCCATTACTTTAGCTTTCCACATATCCAACCCAAATCTAAGCTTTATGTCCTTATAGGCCCTTCCCCTCCAAACACCTAGAGAGCTAATAGTTTTACAGAGGAAAAGCTCCATGCATGAGAATGGAAAAGACCGATAAGTATAGGAAAATACTAAATTGGTGGAGTAGTATGAGGATGAGAATCCTAGACAACACCAATTCCTACATTTCGAGAGAGAGTAAACCAACAACCACATTAACCTGATGAACAAACCCATGAGTGAATGAAACATTAAACTAAATTCTAGGTGATTAAAATCTACTCCATCAGGAAGCAAACTCCATGAATGAGGTCAGGCTTCTGTGCCATTTGGCCCATCATTCATTTCCATTCTTATTGTTTGATGGCAATGGCAAGTGGACAACACCCCTCACATGTTTGACATGAATATCACCCTGATCAAGGGACGTTTTCACTATTCTTGGTTTTAGTTAAATAGTTGATTTTTTTTTTGAAATAAATTTTTGGATTTTGATAACATGCTTTAAGTCATTGTAAGACAAGAATTTTTTTTTTTTTTTTTTATATATGATTGACCACATGATATATTCCATGAATGGAAGCCTTGAGGTTTAGCTCAATTGGTCAAGTCCCCATCATTAAAGCACCTTTTCTTGAGAGGTCACATGTTCAATTCTCTCGACACTCTTGAGGTTAGGCTCTGTGGTTGAGTCGACAAGGAGTGATCCTTTTAGGTAGATCTTCCTAGTACAAATATTATGTGGACATAGAAGTCACCAATATTTGGGTCCATGAACCACCTAGAAAAAATAAATAAATAAAATAAAAAAGAAAAATAAAGAAAGATATATTCCATGAATAAAAATAATTGTAATTATTGATATGACCATCTTTCAAGAAGATTTTTGGGATCCAATATTTCTGGACAAAACAATGGGTTTATGACTTTATGAAGTGATATGAATGTATTTCATCATCCACCTTTTTAGTATCATAAATATGACAAATTATTTTATCCAATGGAATTTTAATAATAGTCCAACTACTACCCGATCGGGGTGAAAACGACGGCGACGAGGGAGAGTATCGTGATGGTAGGGAGGGGTTATGATAAGCCACCTTGCACAAGGATAATAATGCAGGTTGACAGGACGGTCTGCAGGCAGAGTATAATTCCAAGGAGCAGCAGAGACGGAGCAATGAAAGGCAAAGGTGGTCAAAGAGGCGATGCTCCAGTTATGGGACATGGGTTAGCTGGCGCAGAATTAAGCAGAGGAGGAGTGGGCGATCATGGAAAATGCAAACGGTAGAGGGAGGAGGTGCAGAAGAATAGAGACAGGCAGCAAGATAAGGGAATTGGATATGGGAAGAGGCGTGAGGGAAGGAATTCAGTTAATGCCCTCTGTGATAGCTTGGATAGGAGTAAGGATTTGGACGACAGAGCAAGGAATAAAGCAGGAAGGAGATAGCAAAAGGACCGGCCAACCATCCTTGGAAAAACCAAATGAAAGGCAACAAAGAGAAGAATGATGAAGGAAGCGACTGACGCGAGTAGGGTAGGAAGTTGTACTGTGCAGGAAAGAAGCATAGTTGACCCCCGTGAAGCTATGGAACAGAATCAGTTGGGTATGGAGAGGAAGATAGAAGGAGAGGAGGCGAAAAACCCAGAATAGGGCTATCATGTGCAGAAGCGGAAAAGCGGTATGGGGAAGGGGAGGCCTCCTCAGGATAGGCTACCAGAAGAGGCAAAGAATCGGGAGAAGAAAGTCAGGGGACGTGGAGAGGAAGGATGCCTTGGTGCCCCCTCTGTCACAGCTGGTTAGGGAAGCAGAGCAAAGGAAGATAATAAAGCTGGCTCAGGACGGGGAAGGGGCCGCAGAGACAGAGGGAGAGGACGCCAAGCTGGAAGCCAGGAGCGAAGCTCCCCACCACCGGTTGGTAAGCATCGTGGCAGAAAGACGCTAAAGCATCAGGTCTAGTATGCAGAGAGGGTGTATAGTGAGGAAACCAATGCTAATATTTGGAGGATAATTCAGCAGTTGGAGGAAGAGGCCACGCAGGAGCAATCGAAACTTGAAATGGAAGACTGGGAGTATCTGCTGCCAGACCCAGGAAACACCAGAGGCTGCATGTCGCTATATAAGCAGGCCCTTCATGTTTACTGGGTAATGAAGAGGCTGCTGGCAAAAGCAATGGAACAAGTAGCTATGGAGATGGCAGAATTGGCCCAGGGCATCCCAATTCTGAAAAAAGAGATGAAGAACCTTCAGATAACCCTTCTCATGCAGGATAACAAGCTCGAGGAGATTCAGCAACAGTTAAAGAAGATAGTTCCAGGAACAAAGGAAGAAGACAATCAGTCGGGTGCCATGGCAGACTGATATTTCTAGTTATGTATAAGGTTCTCTTAGCTAGGTTGCTGAGAGCTTGCTCTCCTTTTGTTATAGTTCATTATGCAGATAGGAAACAGGGTTAGTCTCTTTGGATGTTTAGTATATTTAGCATGGACAAGCAAACTCAGTATTTTTTGTTTTTGTATGGCCTTTAAAAACCTAAGGTGGCCAACAGACCCGGTTTCCCTTCGGGGCGGGTTGAGGCCACTGTATGCATGTACAGGTTTTAACTCGAATTAATAGAATATGAATGGTCCCATGTTAGCTTACAAAAAAAAATAATATTCCAACTACATGCTTAGCTATAGAACTAGAGCAAGAGGGGATAGGAGTAAGAGGGATAATATTTGATTGTGAAGGAAAAGAAGGGGGATATTTTATGTAGGGTGGAACAAAAAAATGAAGAACCAAGATGAAGCATTAGCCCTCTTTCTTGGATTGCAATTAATAATTCAAATCATCATAGAAGAAGACACAGAAGAAATCAATCTTAGCATAGGAGATTCAAAGTTTTTAATAAAATCATCGAGAAGTGACAAAGTCCAACATAAAAACACTCTAACATGAAATATAATTAGGTTAAAAAAGAAGCAAAGATATTTTAAAAGATTGAGTATTCTCCTTTGTTAAGGTTCTTAAATGAAGGGACTAATGGATTGGCAACTGAATCTTGTTGGATGGAACAAGGGGTAAAGAAGGATAAAAGTGACAAAAAAAAATCAAATTCCCTAATGATATAAAAAGTATTATTTACATGGTAAAAAAGTGTTGAATTAAATTATTTAAGGAACCATGGATGTGACAACACTTTAGTGAAAGTAATTGTGTTAAATAGTGGATGCTTTATTTCACATGCAGTGTCTACCCTCTTCCATGTCTTGATTAGTACAACAGATGAAAGAGCGATTATGGATCTAAATTATCAATAATATGTTGAACTTCTAGTTAGACTAAAGGGATAATGATAACCCATGTATGAATTTTGAGTATTCCAATGCAAGGAGCATTACATAAAGGAAAGAAACCATTGTTGAGGTTTAAAGGCTGACAAGGGCAATGCCACTGTAATAATGAATAG